>CATIWR010317721.1:0-14924 GCA_949677035.1 Omphalea diandra | reverse complement strand
AGAGATATATCTATATATATATATATATATATATATATATATATATATATATATATATATATATATATATATAAGACTTATAATTTAGTATTATAAGACTTTTATTGAAGCGTCCTTCTTAAATTTAGTACTCCCTCAATTTAGTATTATAAGACTTTTTAAGAGTTTCGTCAAAATTAAGAAACAAATTAAATAGCCTCATAATAGAAAAATAATGAGTTGTTAGGACTAAATTGTCCTTAGAAAGATGTAAATTATTTATTCATCTAAGATTACATTCACATCCACTTGCACTATTATCTCTTATTTTTTTATTTTGTCACGTTGTTCCATTCTAAATAAGTTTAAATTTCTCTCCATGAAAATTCAAAATTTCAAAATATTTTTAATTTTCACACCATTTATTTATATTTGCTCACCTTCCCTATAAGTGATTTGCTATTAAACTCTCTGTCTTAAATTCAAGCCTCACAAATCTAGTCACAATGTTGTACATTGCTGCTCTAACATGTTTTTTGTTCTGAAATAAGTCCTTTTAATCAATTTTGATAGGGATGTGATACCCCTGTCTCATGCTGCAAGAACAAACTAGAGGAGCAGTCTACTAATTTGGTGAAATATTATGTAGGATTTAGTTAATGGTCATGAGATTTATCTGTGCACACTTCAATCTTGAGTTATTTATCATGTTCTTAGCCCATATTTTTAGTGAGTTTCTATTTGCTTGGATATCAGTTCCTTCTGGCATTCGCTGCCAATTCTTGTGAGTTTATTAACACGCCGGCAGACACTGTTAGCTTATGAAGCCTCATAAATTTCTCAACCATATACTGGTCAATGAAATCTGCTTAAATCAAAGAGTCGAGAGTTCACATCGGCAAGTCACAGGCTTGGCATGAAAAGTAAGAACACTATAACAGTAGCAGGTAGTGTACTGGAGTACCCTACAAAGAAAGGCAATTGAAGAAGATTTCTGCCTTTGAACCTATTACTTGGAGTACCCTGTTAAAACCAGTTACATACAACTATCTAGGAAAGCTGCTACAGCCCACATATTCACAATGTCAAAAGACATTTTAAATGTATCTTCCACAATAAACTGGTTAATTTCTTGCATTTCATATCACTAACAAAAAGAAACTTACAAACTTGTAGGCTCTTCAAATGGCACCCAGCCTGTAATCCCAAAAGTCTATCACACTTTCGTCAATCAAAACCTGAAGTATATCTGAACCGATTTGAGTGCCAGTTTCAAAAACTTCGATCTCAAAATCTGTCCATTTTCCCAAGGAATGACTCATCTCCCATTCAATTATCTCATCTGGAATCATCCCAACAAAATTCGTATACCATCTGACCTCCTTCCTAACCTCTTCAATCAGCATTTCTGAATTCATGCATAAGGGGACTCTTCTCCATGCTTTGAATCCTGAGTCACAGTACTGGCAATATTTTGAATCTAAGTGCTCTATCACACAATCAAAAAGAAACCTTCGAACTTGACTCTCTTTGCTGCCCTCTTTGCTCTCTCCAAAAGCAAGATAACTGAAATTTGTCCACTTTGTACTAGAAAGAGTTTCAAGTTCATCGAATAGAAAAGGACTTGCAAGAAAGCTTGTTCTCTGATCTGCATTACATAATGCTGCACTTCCGAACAACAGTTCAGCATTCAAGATAACCTCCTTTGCATAGGTGAGCCTGCTACCTGTTAATCGACCGCCAGCAAGATCGACCCTCTCTAATATTGTAGAAATATGGTTGAGAAGATCGGCAACCATTTGGCTGCCAGTCCGTCTATCATTCGTAGAGGCTGCAGAATCCAGAAGATCAGAATTGGTTTCTATTGGATGTAGCTGATCACATGAGTAATCCATGGAATCATAAAACAGCCTACGACCTGCCATCACAAACAAAAGTGGAAGAAATTTGTACATATTGCCAACATAATTTGAAAAAGAACATCACAAAATTTGTAAGGGAAGATACAAAATTCTATTAATCATCAAGAGTTTCGCTGCATCAAATCAAAATACTTATGAATTTATTAGTTGGACTTTCCATAGTTTCAACTTCTTTACCCGAGCTATCATCCAGACTGCTAGAAAAACAACTGTCATTTGAGAACGAAGCTTCAAGAACAGAACCAGGACTCAGATAGTCACCATCATGTGAAAATCCTACTGATGTCTTTCCAGTCCCTCCTTCAGTCTGATAAAATGTCGCAGAAGCTAGATTAGTGAGGATAAGTGTTAGCTAAGACACATTATACCAGACAAGAGCACTGCACGTAATTCAGAAATTCTAACCAACCTTAGAATGATGACAAGCAGAAAAATTCACCAAAAAAATCTAACTTCATAAAAAGGAAAGTTTATTTTTTCACTTGGGTAAATAGAAGAATAAATTTCAGAATATGTTCATCGAAGTAACAAGCAGTGCATTTACTTTGACAGCAGCTAACCAAATTATCAAACGAGCTATGATGATCCCAGCTTAGGCATAAAGTGCTCAATTGACAACTTATTGTTGAATTGAACTACTTATATGCTTCATCTAATACATATATATGAAGCTAATACTTCAACTCAAAAAGCAATACATCTAAGCATTGACAATAAATATCACTGTCACAGACCTACAGATGCCTAATTGTACATAAATTTCAAACATATAATCTGGGATTTTCTAATGTCTTTACATGTCAAAATTGACAACTGTTATTAATATAACAATGAAGATAGCAACCAATGAGACATTGAATTTGGATCTCATTAGTCAAAGAGAAGTGAGAACAGATTGAATTAGAAAACAATACTTGTTGCACCCTTTCCACATTCAATATCATTGACCTTAGTCGTTCAAATTTCATCACTTAATTTGACTCTCAAAGGAAGCACCAGAATCAGCATTCTCACAACAATCATGGAATCTAAAACAGTTTGAATAGCCAAATAATTTATGCACACTACAAGTCTAAGTGTGCTGTTCACAATTTCTCTTCATTCATTGATGTTCTAACAAGCTCAAACCACAATGTACACAGAATCATGATAATAAATACAGTATAACTAAACAAAGACAGCTAAAAGCAGATGGAAAGCAAACCAACCTGGAAAGTTGTTTCTGCATTCAACACATGACCATCTGGAGAAAAAGGCTGTTGTGCAGTTAAAGCTGCTATCAGCTCTTGAAGAATCATCGCAGTCGATCTCTTAGGTACACTACCTCCATTTGTCATTTCATCTTCTTCTTGAGAAGTCAATTCCTTTAGTTTTTGCTCCAAAAGTGCCCCTAAAGTATCTCCTCTAAATGGCAATTGCCTTTGCGAAGAATTTCTACCATCATTTTCATCCAGTTGTAGTTTTCTTTGGTGAGAACCATGTTTATTAATGTGATCCCTCGTCTCTTTGTGCCTTAATGGGGAATTAAAAGTAAAAGATACAACACGATTGTCCTTGTTGCCATTAGCTCTATTACCTTCCCCCAGACTAGTTGATCTGGTTTTGATGCACACACGGTCCACAGTGGGACTGTTAGACCCCAACTCTTTTCCACCCATAAGATCACACTTGACATGTTCCTGTCTCATAGATGTTGGATTGAGAAGTGCAGGACTTCCAAGTTGTGCATTGACACTTACAGGCCTCCTCTTACGTACTGGGGTCCTTAACTGTGACAGGGAATCATCTCGCCTTCTACAAAATTTTCTCTCTGTCTCAAGAATGTAATTATTTTCTTTGGTAGACACTCTTGGCCTGGTACGACCGCTTAAACTTTTGTTCAAAGCAACAAAATCTTTGGCTCCAGTAATAGCATTAGCAGTTGAAGAAGCTCTCCTGCTTTGCATATTATTCAACTTGGCTCTTGGTGGAATTCTACTTCTGCCTGCAGACAAATCATTTTGGGTTTCAGTCCTCTGCTGGAAAGCAAGAGAAGGTGGATCATCCTTTTGTGGCCTGCACTGCTGGCTTTTCAGTTGCCGTTGCCCTTGTCCCTCTAAGTACGCAGGTTTGGTATCCGAAATGTGTTCACTACAAGCCCGTATGTTATGTAGTCTATCATCAGTAGATAGTTGAACCTGATTTCTCTTGTAAGCTAAATCCCTTTCTTGTTCGGGGGAGGATATTTGTGACCTTGGCTTAATCCTTTCCAATCCTGGCGAAGAACTGTTGGCCACATATGCAGCTGAGGACGGACAAACAAATGACTTCTCCTCTACAGTTGGTCTAGAATCCACTACATCAAGCAAATTACCACAATTTTTGCAAGAAGTCTGCCCCATCATTGAGTGACCCACACCCACATCATAATTCACATCCTTATCTTGCTGTTTCACAAAATCTGGACGCATGACTCCCAATCCCGTTCCATCCATCGAAACCTCGTTCTTAGGAACATAATTCAAAGAACTCGAATAAGTAAGAGCACATTTTGCTCTATTAGTAGCTTGCAACCCTGGTTCCAAAATCCGAGTGGCGGCATCAATTAACCTGGATGCTCTAGACACACTCCTGGAAGACGGAATCCTAGGACTCTTCACAGGTGAAGCAAGCTTGGGGTGATGATGATGATGATGATGTTTTCTTGCTCTAGACAACACATTCCTAATTTGCAAAGCCTCAGCTCCAAACCTAGTCACCGCTCGCCGCTCAAACTGCCCTGTCTTTTGAAGCTTCTGAGGCCTACATTCAACCTTAGCAGCGCCTCCTTTCTCCAAGTTTAAAACTTCCCTATCACAACCACCATGACTATTAACAAAGTTCTCTTCTTTAACATCACAAGTAGCAGAATGTGAAGCCTTTTTATGCTTATCTCGTTGAACTGCTGGTAAAGATTCGAGACCCATCAGCCTAGCAACCAAGCCAGCAGTTCGCATTTCATGTTTATGGTCCGTGTTATCACTACCATTTTTCTTTACATTTGGGAAACCGCCACTGTTCTCATCAGCAATCTACACAAAGCCAAACAAAAACGCAAGCACTACCAAAATTAGCACACTTTCTATAATGCACAGCAAAAGGAAGCAAAATAATGCATACCAAATGGGGTTTTGTTTTGGGCATCTTATCATCTCCTCCAAATTTCGTTGAAGCTTGCTTTGATCGAACTAAACAAAATGCAATAGCACAAGTCAAATACCTTAATTTTGTCAAATGGGTATCTCCTGTAATGAGAGAAAGAGAAAGAAACAAACCAGGAGGAAGTAATTTCTTGGAGAAAAACTTCTTCTTGGCAAATCTCCTGTTCCAATCAAAGAGCTGAAAGAAAATGCCAACACAGCCACCTGGCCTGTGAGGCCGTTTCTCCGTTATCGCCAGGCACGACGCCGTTTTTCCAGGAGTTTCATTCATCTCTCCGAACTCCAAAACCAAGAACAAGGAGAATGGTGATTAAGATGAGCAAAACGCGGAAACCAAAAATGATGAAAATTAATTAGTGAAAAGGAGAGAGACTCAAATCTCAATTGCCATAAAAATGCCAAGAAATCTGCACAGGATCCATGTGAAAATGGGCAGGGTTTTATTTCTTAAACCATGCTAAGAAAACAAAATATGGTAGAGAAAGAACAGCCCACAAATACTGCAAAGAAAACACGAAACCACAGCTGAAAAGGCCGTACAATGATGCTAAAGGAAAGGAAAGAGACAGGACACGACAGAGGACGACGATCCAATGCTGCAGAGAGGGAAAGAAAAGAGATAAAACGTAGGTGTAGCAGAGAAAGGAAAAACAGTAAAGAATATATATCTTTTTCTTATTTATCCTTTTGGGTTGTTAATATCACTAACTTAGGTTTGTATCTACTACATGTCATAAATCAAACATAAAAGTGATTCTCTTGTTCTAAGAATCAAAATGGTGATGATACTGATGAATCATGAGCGATTGGAAGGTATTTGAGCAAAACCCAAGAAAATGAAGCTCGAGGTGGACGAAGGACAAGTGCCATATTTCTGGTATGGCAGGCAGGCGGTAAAAAACATCAAAAGAAAACAGAAAAGAAAGAAAGAAAGACTAAACAAGAAAAGGGTTCGGTTCTGCTACTGCCACACTGCAACTGGCAGTGAAAGGGGCTGCTCGTCGTCACGAGAAGAGAAGACAGGTGATGAAAGAAAGTAAATACGTAATTTACCTCTTCGCGAGAGGAATAACAAAAAAAAAAGGAAACCAACCCACGCGCACCAATGCAAAAAAAAAAAAGAGTGAGGCGTAGGAGTAGAAGTCGTCAAGGTTGGAAGAGTGAGAGTGTTCGAGTAGCAGGGAAATTAGAACAACTGTGTTTTGGTGTTTTGTCCATGCCTCTCACACGTACGCCATTGTAACCAACCATTTGCAATTGTGCCACTTTACTTGCCTAGTCCATCTCATCTCCCTTTGATTAGAACTGACCATTTAATAGTGTGACATGGCAAATAGAGTCAATATTATAATATAATTATTTTAATTTTTAATATTTAAATAATAATTTTAATCTTATATATAATTATTTATCATTTTAAATAATTTAACCAATTTTGATCACTTCCAAACATTAATCTTTTTCATGCCTATATACCATATACTAAAGCTAACATTTTTACCATTGAACTTCATGTTGCATGACAATTATAAATTTTAATTTCAATGTACTTCTCATATGAATATTTATCAGATTATATAATTCTTATTTTTAAATTAAACTTTTAATTTATAAATATTATGCCAATTGTGAGTAAAAAAAAAAAAAATTGCTGATTGAGAGAATTTCTTTTGTCTTTACATTTTGTGGTAGCTTTGTTCCACAGTGTAATGTGGTGCATTACAAAATTTATATATATGAGGATTTTGAGGGATGCTGCTCTGCTTGTCTCAGTTATATATGATTGATTTTGAATTATTAATGCAGTAGCTTGTATTAAAGACAAACTAAAGTTTTTGATGCAATCAAACTTTGAATAAGATTCAAGGACCACATCGTTGTCATGCATGTAATAAATGTCTTATTTGGAATTTTTTTTTATAATTGGTACGTTGATTTTTTATTTCATTTTTTTAACCCTCTATAGTATATTTTGTTAAGTTGTTATTTAACCAATCTGGAAAATATACTCTTAATTCAATGTAGTTTTCAATTAATTTTCAAAAGGTAATCTATATTTTTATTAAAATTAAATTGATAATTTATACATATCTTACATAAAATGTTCAAAAGACCCGAGATCTAATAATATAAGTGACAAATTGATTGGATTCATTTCGAATATTTTTTGAATGGATTTAAATTGAATTATTTTGAATTATATATAGATAGATTGAATCACCAAGTTAAAGAAATTTGAAACTGAACTCGGACTTAATCCTAATGTGTACTTCGTAGCTTTTTAATACGGAGGAAAAGATATTTTTAAATAAGAAAGTGTGAAGTGAAATGCAAGAAAAGAAAAGAAAAGATGAAAAATCAAAACTTTTTGTCTGATTTGGTTGCCATTGCCAACCTTTTTATGAAAGCCAACAAAGCAAGCCCTATTGTTACAATCGTCACACGTGCTCCTCAAAAAACTACCAATAGATCCCATATTCTTTTTATGGTTCAGGATATTAATAATATAAAATTTTAGTTTTATTATTTAATTTTTTAAAAAAATTATACTCTTTTTATTTTTTAATAAATATTATTTAAAATTTATATTTATATATATATTAAAAATTATATTTAATATATGTTATTGCATATAAAAAATATTATATTACCTTCAATTAATTATTTTTATAAATTATTATGTACACTAAAAAGAAATAATTATTATGAAAAAGAAAAATGGTAGATGTAAAAAAAATTAATTAATATTAATTGATAATTATAAAACGTTAAGTATTATAAAATAAAAATTTCTCTTTAAAACGACATTTATTTTGAAACAGATAAAATAATTAGATTTTTTCATGGCCTTTTGTGTGTTTATTAAAATAAAATCCTTTTATCAATCAACTTCGGATGCAATAGTACTGAAGTCATCTCATTTCCGACCTTAATAATTATAAAATATTAGTAATTTTTTTGATAAATGAACTAAAGAATTCTCATTGAATAAAAATCAACTTTACAACCTAAAGTTAAATACAGTATAAAACATAGAATTTGAAGTCTAATATCGTCCATCCAATCAAGGGATTCCCACCTATTATATTTCCAAAGGTCAGCTTTCTTAGTATAAATTAGGATGTCCAAATCTACAATATTGATTCCAAGAAAAGTTTTTAATATATATACACTCTTCAACCAATGATCAGTTCAAAAGCACGAGTTCTTACTATTGCCATGCTGATGATCAACCAAGTTTTGGACCTTCTTCCTCAATTTTATTAAGTGTTTTCGACTTCAACCGACGGGTAATTAACGTTCATAATTATTAAAATATACTCTTTATTTTATGGTAGTGACTAAAAAATGATTTTGTTTAATTAAATCACTAAATTTTAATTGTTTATTTTATTGTGATTTATTGATTAAATTTTCTTATGATTTCTCCAATTTAAATTATTGATTGTGTTTTAGATTCTTTTTTACAACTCATATAAAAAGAAATTAAAATTTTCCTTTAAATAAAAATCTAAAATAATTTAATAATAGAATAAAAATATAAGAAAAATAAGTCAATAAACTATAATAGAATAAAAATCAAAATTTAATAATTCAATTAAATAAAATCAATTTTTAATAACTATAATAAAATTTTAATTACCTCAAAAAGCATTACAGAACTCAACGATGCTGCCCAATAGCTTGATTTCTTAAGCTCATTCATAGTAATCCATTGAGCCCATAAATTGCTTCTATCAGCTAGTAAAGTCCAAATATGCTTCATGACTGCTGACTGATTCTAGATTTCCACATATCAGTCGCTTCAAATTCATCGTCCTTTCGTTCTTATATAATTGACATTTTAAGTGATTTCACTTGGATTAATAAATTATTAATTAATTTTAAATTTAAGAAAAAAATAAGTAATTAATACTAAATTATCCCTAATTTTGAATTAAATGACTTTAAAATTATACATAATATTAATAACTTTGAATTGATATGTATAAGACAAAATTGAGAAAAAAATTTAAAATTTTATTGATTATATAAAAATGACGAATAAATGAAATTTTAGATTTTCTCTAAATAGTCAATTATATAGGAACGGAGGGAGTAACTAAAAACCAATCGACATAATTAATTTTCTTGCCAGTATAAAAAATTTATACAAACTCTTGTAATCTCCAAAATAATAGATTTAGGCAAAATGAAGATTTAACTCCAATAAAAGTGAATGCCCATAAGCACATAGTTTATCAATTGCAGCCTACAAAAGCATAAGATAAAAATTTAATAACCTAAAGCTTTGACTATGATCTTTAGATAATGTAGCGATGATAAAATTTGAATCATCTAAAATAAAATGATAAATAATAAGAGCATTTGAACAATTCAAAATATCTCATTTAATAGATTGCGGACACAATCATTTAAAAGTGATAGTAATAAAAGAATAAAAAAATATTAACAAATTATTTTATCTACAAATAACTAACTTACGCTTTAGTGTTTTTTATTTTTATTTTTTGTAAAAATCTATTAGCAAATTGTGAACCAAATAATAACTTTATGAATTTTAGTATTTAAAATATGAAATTAAATCCACATGATAATATTAAATCAACATAAATTTTTGAAATGTGATATCATGTACATTTGTTATGCTTCATTAATATTTCTACAAACATTCAATCAATTAAAATTCATTATGAGTTTTAAAAGCATTGAAAATTTTTTCATTTATTTTTTAAAAAAATATTTAAGCATTTAGTTGAATATTTATTATAAAATTAATAGTTAAATTATATTAATAATTTTTTATTGTGAGTAATAGAAAGAAACAAATAAATTGGTAAAACTCTCATATGTCCTAAGACATAAAACATCATATTTGTAAGATAACTTTATAAATTTTAGTAATTTATTAGGAGAAATTTCATTATTAAACATTTTTGCATATTAAATACCGAAGCAAGCCCAGGCATGCTACTGGTTTTAGTTGAAAAAGAGAACACAAATGCAGTAAAATGAGGGGCTATTAATTAAACCATGGAAATGATCTATCTCCAGAGTAAAATATACAAGTTTTTTGGATGATGGGCCAGACTCACCGTAAAGATAAGGCAAGTTGGTGTCTGTTTACGGGGAACACATTACCACAGAGCTTGTTTATAAATGTGAAGATCATGGTCTAGGTGGACTGGACAACTTCGCAGCAAACCGAGGAAAAACTGTTGTCTATATTGAAGAAGACGATAGTATTATTAAGGGCAATAGAATAGAACAGATGATAGTGAATAATAAATCCAACTACTTACTGATTGGTCAATGGAATCATCAACCCTTCTTTAAGTAAGTGAATAATATTTGTAGTTTTGTTTGCTTGTCATGTGTAAATGGTTTGGACGCATGTGACAGGCTTAGCCTTTTCAACGCATGCTTGAGTGTATTTCAAATTTCTCGTGTTTGGTTTTTCAAGTTGGATTTGGCATTCCATCTAATGTGTTGGTGGGGGTGATAAGGACTCATCTTATTATACTATCTAAAACAGACTATGTTGAGCTTGCATATTCTTAATTAGTATAGATTTGACTTGTATTCATAGAATTATGATTTTGTAAGAGAAAGACAGAAATGATCTGAAATTATGAATAAAATTTTGTATTAATAAAATTATGATTTTACATATTCTTAAATCACTTTTGGAGAATGATCCAAAGTTTAATAAAAGGAGAGACAAAAATAAGAATGGTTCGAGTGAATTTATAAGGCAAGAGAGGACGTAAAAAGTCATTTGGTGAAAATTTAAAAAGGCATTTTAAATAGGAAATTGTAATTAAAAACATGAATCTATCATAGGATGAACATTTTAATTTTTGACCGAGTGATGAATTTATTTCATCTGGCAAGACCGAATGCCAATGAAGTTGCTTTAGGATAAAACTATCTACCATCAATGCCAAGTTTTGAAATTCTCTACTTGAAATAAGCATACTCACGACTAAATTGCATTCGTCGTCCCTGAATTTAGGGAGTAATTTCACCGTTATTCTTATATTTCGATTTGCAATTGAAAAATATATCAATTACTATTTCGTTGCAACAGTTCTCCCTAACATATTTTTCCGGCCATCAACTCACCAGAAATCCTACCTGTCTTCCAACTAAGTTTTTTTTTTAACATTTTTTGAACATGTCACCAATTTTGAAAGTCTCACCTATTCTCACCCACGTGCTTCAACTGTAATCTTCTGCTCTCTTCTTAAATCTTAACTAATGAAATCCCAATTATTTTCTAATTGTAATCTCCTTCTTCTTGTTCATTTAATAAGCATCTGCATCTGCCTCTCTTTCTTTTCTTTTTAACAATTTTTTGAATCTAGTTAAAAGAAAAATCACTGAGAAAGACAAGCATTCTTTGAACCCTTCTCACCCTCCTTTATATAAGAATTAGAAATACAATACAACATGTCAGTCCTTTTTAGGGTTTCGTTGTGGCGCCAATAAATCCATTATTTGGGAGAGCTTATTGGGGGAGGTCAAGACAAATAAAGAATTTCTTTAATCGAGGGTTGGAGGAAGATATTGTGAGTAAAGGAGATTGATGGACATTGGTGGACCACCATTAATGGATTTGCACCCTTTAGGTAAGCATTATAAAATTACTTTTTAACAACCTTTCACCATTGTTATACCTGTTTTGTATTATAGTTTTTGTCTTACAATACAATACCTTGTCAGTGTTATGGTCCAAGCACTGTACATTGCATGTGGACAATCCCCTTAAGGTATAAATATGTGATTCACTATTTGAATTAAACTTTTGTAATGCCAGGTTAATTTGCAAATCCTGATGGGTACTTTATCATAATTGTGCATTTTAGAGGAGAGATTGGGGAGTAGGGCTACTATGGGGGAGATAGGCAGAATTTTTATAATAAACTTATGTAGTATATGTTTATGATAGCCTTTGATAGGTTATTTATAGAAGAAATTGATATTAACTAGAAGGAAGATGAAATCTCCACTGTGATGCAATATTACTGGCAGAGGCCTGATGAAGATTTCAAAGGCTCTCTCAAATTGCTTAAGAAAGATGAGGATACATTAGAGACGGCAAGGCATGGTGTTGAGTGTGGTTTTATTTACCTATACATTAAACACCTAATAAATGAAGATATCATGAGAATTATTTAACCTCAAGAGTTTGAATGGCATAACAGTAATGTGATCTTAGAAGAATTACATGATGACAATGAGCATACACCTCCCAAGAAAGTGGTTAGCACTAAAGTCAAATTGAGAAAACTTAAGAGAGGGCCACTTCTGCTCACATATGGAGTTTTTGAACCTATTGTAGGCATTGAACAAGTTGATGGAAATGTAGATGTTGTTGAAGATATTGAAAAGTTTGTGGAAACAAATCATGTTAATGATAATGTTAAACATACCAAACTTGAATTGGAAATGGATAGTTCATGTTTGGATGACAATAAAATTGGGGTTAGGAATGTTAGAATTCATATTGAACCTATTATGGAGATGGACAATGTAGGCATTGATGAGACTGGAAATAAGGATGGAATCGAGGGTCCAACATTTGATACTAAACTTGATTTCAGTATGCATGGTGTAAATCATAGTGCTGAAACTTATGTACGGTTGGATGATGAAGGAATTGCTACTGAACTTGCAATTGAGAATGGAAATTCGAATGTATATATTAATATTGTGTATTTTGATTTACTAAATGTTGGATATGATGAAGTTGAAATTGGTAACTTAACGTCCACTATTAAGAGTACTGTTGGGCATGTGTTTGATGCCAATGAAGATGAGATAGAAACAAAAATTGATGTGAATATTGATGAGCAGCCTAAATTAGGAGAATAAAGAAATGCAGCAAAAGGTGAAATTAAAGATATTGATTTTAATGATCCTAATTATGATCTTATAGATGGTGATGAGGACTTGATACAAGTTTTGTTTCAAAATTAAAAGAATAAGAAGAAATGAAGGCCAAAAGCTAAACCAAGTTCAAGTGTAGCAACTGAACATGAAAATGTTCATGATTTGGAGGCAAGCATTAAACTGAACCTGAAGGTGCTTGATGGAAAACTTTCTAATCATGGAGATAGTGATGAGCTAAGGAGTGTTGATAGTGAATAAGATGGTGAAGATGAAGTTAGATATCCATAATTCAATGCTACCAAAGACATGGAAGATCCTACATTTAAAGTGGGAATGTTGTTCACCAACAAAGATGAGTTTAAAGAGGCATGCATTCAACATTCTTTAAGAACAAGATTCCAAATCTATTTTTAAAAAATGATAATGTGAGGTGTAGAGCAAAATGTCATAACAAATGAGAAATGTGACTTCTTTATTTATGCAGTGAAGTTCAATTCTAAAGACGCACTTGATACCACATTCCAACTGAGGAGTATGAACCTAGTTCACACTTGTCCAAAAACCTTCAAGAACTTCCATGTAATATCTAAGAAGTTGACGAACAAGTATCTTGAAGACTTTATAAGCGATCTAAATTGGCCTTGAATGGTCTGATTGACAGAGTCAAGAGGGATACTGGACTTACGATTAGTAGGACCAAGGCATGGAGAGCAAAGTGCTAGCACTTAAAAAGTGTATGGAGATGAAGCAAACCAATTTGTTATTCTTCATAAGTAAAAATTAGAGCTTATAAGAACACACCCTGAGCTTACAATTGAGTTTTTGAAGGACCAGGTCCATTCAAAGGGATGTATATCTTCTTGCAACAATTGAAGAGTGCATTCAAGGTTGGTTGTAGACCATTAATTTGTTTGGATGGGTACTTTCTCAAGGGTATATATGAAGGGTAGTTATTAAGTGCAGTTGTTTTAGACCCAAATGAGTACATGTGTTCCACTTGCATATGCAGTGTTTAAAAGTGAACACAAGAAAACATGGAATTGGTTTCTAAGCATATTGAGAGAGGACCTAGAAATATGGAACAACAACTAATAGGTCTTCATGTCAGACCGCCAAAAGGTAGACTTTATACCTTATAAATTAATTATCATTTCAGATGAGTTTAATGACACGTTATGCTATATTATAATTTATGTATTTTATGTTTACATTTCTTTTTCAGAGGTTAGTTAGTCGTGTTGTTGAGCTCTTCCCCAATGCAAAGCATAGGTTTTCTGTAAGACACTTGTACACTAATTATAGAGGTAAGTTTAGGGGTAAGTTGTTCAAGGATTTATTATGGGATTCTGCTAGGTTTAGTTAAGAGGTGGCACCGAAAAATGCACTTAAGGCTATTGAAGATAAGTCAAAAGTTGTCTTGGATTGGTTAAAGGAGAGACCATTTGAGCATTGGTCCAGGGCCTTGTTTACTACTAATGCTTTTTGTGATGTACTGACCAATAACCTATGTGATTGTTTTAATAAGTACATATTAGACAATAAAGACAAGGCAATACTTAACATGCTTAAGATCATTAGGTGCAAAATGTTTTAAAAAGAGGGAGGAATTGAAAAAGGTGCAGGGTATTATATGTCTAAAGATAAAAAAAAAAAGAAATTAACTAAACTTTAAGATATGGTGTGGGCATATGCACCTTTATTTATTGGCTCACCTGGAATTTAAGTTGTTGGACCTAATGGACAAAAAGTGGTTAATCTCACTAAGAGGAAGTGTAGTTGAAAAAGGTGGCAATTGATAAGAATTCTATATGTAACATCTCTATCCATATTCATTGGCATTATCACATGAACATATTCATTGCATAAATGATATGAAATCCCACATGAATATATGCATTAGATAAATGATCATTTAGTCATGCGATTTGTAGAAACATGACAATGACAC
>CATIWR010317687.1:0-63169 GCA_949677035.1 Omphalea diandra | reverse complement strand
AGCCATCAAAACACAAGTTGTACAAGTCGGGTGCGAGCTTGAAAACACCTTGAGATAGTGAAATACCCAATTGGTAGATTGGGGAGTGGACGTAGGGTCGATTATACCCGAACCACTATAAATCGTTGTCTCAATTCTACTCATTCTTCTTCCCCTCTTCTTTGTCTTTTAAATTTTTATACACCAATTCAACCCTCCATTCTTGGTGCCAAGGGACAACAATAGGTTTTTATCTAAACCATTGAAAATTAGAATTGCTTAATTCACAAATCTAAGCAATTGTGTGTGAGAAGGGATAGAGTGAATTAAAAATGAAATATAAATAGAGGTTAATGAGTTAATATTGTTTATGAGTTTTTTTATCATGTAAATAAGAGTGAGTAGAGGTTAAAAGTTTTTTTCATTTACTTTCAAATATTTATTTTTTTAATCTCAAATCAAGAGTTAAAGAAAAGAATAGAAAGATTTTAGGTAGCTTACACTCAATTAGTCTCCTTTAAAAAGAACCTTGCAAATAAAGTAAAGTTAATTATCTTATTTATATTTAATTTCATACATTTTCATCATTTTTTAACTTCTTTTTCCATCTTAAAAAATTTCCATGCAATACTAAATTTTATGTATTAGACGTGTTTAAAAATAATTGATATTAGATTATTTGATGCCTAAATTAACCTCAAACTGCATGTATATGTTTATCAATTCAAAAATTTTCTACATTCATAATATTATATATTTTTTATAAAATATTTCCTTTTATACAAATATATTCATAAAAAAATGCAGTACACTGTAAAGAACATATACTAAAACTCATAATAATTTAAGTAAAACCTTTTATTTTATTCATATCTAATGTAATTTTATTTTAAAATTTATATTATAATTTTATATCATGTGTATGTATCATAAGTGGGTTGTAGAGGTGGCAAACGGGTCAGGTCAGATCAGATTCGGATCACTCATCGGGTCATGCATATAGAAAAGATTTCAAGTTTATTCTTAAAATTGATATTTCGAGTCGAATTAATTGTTATTTAATTTTTAAATGTCTGTTTGAATTTTTTTTATCATTTATGCAATATTTTCTCAGAATTTGTTAAAAAAATAATAATTTTCGCTTAAAAATTATTTTGACTCAAATTTTATATAAAATAGAACTTGATTAAAAAATTTTATTTTTATTTAAATGCTTATAAACTAAATATAATTTATTTTTGAAGCAAATCACTACATATAATAAAAATAAGTAATTGAACTATGACCATATAAAATTATATTCAAGTCATTTATCAAAATTTAAACTAATTTACAAACAAACATATCATATTTAATGATCACAAATCACTAATTACAACAAATTTTATGTATTATAATCAAAATTTATGTGATAATATTAATTTTGTCTTAATATGTGAGTTTATCATGATAAAAATCAAAATTATCACAATTATTATAAAAATAAATAAACTTGTGGTAAATTTTTTTATATATTAAATCATTTAAAAATTATGGTAGAAATTTAGTTTAATGTCCTAAAAATTTTAAACGTTTATGTGATTTTAGTGGTACTCAAAGTTTCAAATTATGTCAATTACACTCTAATTTGATGAATTAATTCTCATTATACCTCAAGTCAAAATTAGAATTTAGTAAAATATATATTTAGACTCAGTTGACTCTTGTACTTTTTAAATTAGATCAATCAAATCTAAAATTAAGTTCATAATTTAATTAATATGATAATTTATTTTTATTTTATTTTATTTTATTTTTATTTAATTAAATTTATTATATATTTTTGTATGATAAATTATAATTATATATTTGAATTTAAAATTTAAAATTTATAATTCATAAAATTTCTCATTTTTTTAGAAAAATCTCTCAATCTTCTTAAAAATTTAATTTTTGCATTTTAAATAATAAAGTTTTTAAACTATTTAGAATAAAAACTTCTAAAAAATATTTAAAAATCAAATACATGAGATTAATTAAAATGATACTTTATTTTTATTCAATTTATCTCATTTTTGTTTAATTAAATTTATTATATAATTTTATATGATGAACTTTTCTAATTTTCAATTTATATTTAAAAATAAAAATTTTAAAATTTCAATTTATAATTCATAAAATCTTTCAATCTCTCATTTAAAAAATTTATCTCAATCTCTCCTTGAAAATATAAATTATATAAAATAAAAACTTTAAAAAATCAATTTCATGAGCTCAATTAATATGACACTTTTATTTTATATTCAATTTAATCCTTTTTGCTTAATTAAATTTATTATATAGAAGAAGAAATTTAATTTTATATTTAAATCTATAAAATTTTAAAAGGTGAATTTTATAATTAAAAAAATCTCTCAATATCTCATTTTAAAAAAAATTTTCCTCAATCTCTCCTTACAAAATTAAATTTTTATATTTTAAATAATAAATTATTTAAATCATTTGAAATAAAAACTTTAAGAAATATTTTAAAACTATATGAGCTCACTTAAAATGATACTTTTATTTTTTATTCAATTTAATCTCATTTTTATTTAATTAAATGTTTTGTATATTTTATATGATAACTTTGTATTGAAATTTAAAATTTTTAAAATTTTAAATTTATAAATTATAAATCTCTTAATCTCTTATTTAAAAAATTTCTTTTAATCTCTCATTAAAATTAATTTATATATTTTAAATAATAAATTATTTAAATCATTTAAAATAAAAAAACTTCTACGAAATATTTAAAAAATTATTTATATAATATGAATCTGAACATTCTCAAAAAATTTATCCTTCAAATAAAATTTAAGGATTTTATTAGTTTATTATTTAAATATATAAAATAAAATTTTATAATTAAAAACATGAAATTAATGTAAAAAATAATTATTTATCAACTAAAATAAAAATAAAATTTTAATATTTTTTTGAAAGGTTATTTAAATTAAGTGAAAATAAAATTATTATTTTTGTAACATTTAAACTAAAATTTGAGTCTAATTAAACTAATTGAAAAAATATAAAGGTGAATTGAGTCTAAATATATACTTTACAAAATATTGATTTTGACTTGGATACAACTAAAAAACCGATTTATCAAATTAGGTTGTAATTGATCTAATTAGAAACTTTAGATACAATTGAAAATTTGTAAAAAGGTTTAAGTATTTTGAGTCATTAAGCTCAAAATTTTAATTTAAAAATTTTTATTATAATAATGAGCATTCAAGATAAATTATGATATAAACTCTTTTATGATAATATTTTGTCACAATATATTGATGTCAAATTTGTATTGCCCACCAAATTAGATATAGAAGTAATATTGTCATAATAATATTTTGTAACTGTGTTAAATAATTTTATAAAACTGATAAAATTATTTTATCAGCATAAATGACTTTTGTTCTTACTAAATAACTTGTTATTATAAATAAAAAATTATAATTTATGCACATGAAAAGACAGAGTAAAATTAATAAATTTATTAAAATATAAAATATTAACATGTTTAAAAAAAATAAAGTAAAATGAATTTGAATTTAATTAAATAATTTAAATATTTTTAAAAATAAATTTTTATTTGAATTATTCTATATATATATAATTTTTTTTCTATCATCATCGGGTCAATTGGGTCAAGTCACAGATTGATTCATTCAGGTCAATTTTGACTGAATTCGTTGGGTTAATCATTATCCGACTCAACTTGACATTAAAATTTTCAGATCATTTCAAGTTTGCTCCAAATAATTGTCAGATTTGGATTATATTTTTCGGACGAATTTGAATCGGATAAAAAACTGTCACCACTAGTGGGTTGGGATGAATTGTTTCAAGTTAATGATACGTTAATAATGCTAAATGATTGAAAATTTAAATATATAATAGAATGTACTCTAAATTTATAATTAACTTCAAGTGAAATAGCTAAAATATATTTCTTTCTTACGAAATAATCAAGTCGAAATTGATTTTTTAATTGTTTGTTATCATTGTATTAATTCCTTTTGAAACCAATACTTTAATAATCCACTCTTTGTATTTAAATTCAAACTCTTTTATCATTATTATAATGACTTTCTTCATTATTGTTCATCTTTTTCTTACTCAAATTTATGGATTAAGCAATAATATTATACAATCAATATCAACGACAAAATGTAAACATAAATAAAATTCAAGTTCACCAAATTGGTATTATTCTAAACAAAACATTATGTGATCAACATTGGTAAAATTTTATGTCTACTTTCTTGAAAATCAACTTTAATTTATGTCCATTCAGACAATAACACTAAGTTCAAGGATGTAACTTGCAATAAAAAAAAATTATAAATTATTTTAGATTAATGATTTTAATTTTTGGGTTACTATTCCAACGCTGCTATAGACTCTTTTTCAGGTTGGAGTTGTTTCGTTTTACTACTGTAGCAGCCATTAAGGAAGTTGTGTAACACGTTTATAGGTAAATGACTTTTATAGAATTATAAATTTTTTTAATGATTTTATGAAATTTATAAAATTATGAATGATTTTCAAATATTTTTTTTCTTAAAATCTATAAAAATTTTGAGAAATCTCGAGAAAATATGAAAGAAAATTTTTAAAATATTTTATCTTAAAAAGTTATTCAAAGTATACAAAAGTTTATTACTTTTAAAAGTCATTGACTTTTGAATACCAATTAATTTTTATGCTTTAATAAAATTATAATTGAACATACCCTCATTTTTATATATTTTTTAAAGTTTTTATTGAATATTCCTGATTTTTATGGACTTTTCTAAAGTCTTTAAAATTTTTATTAAATACTTTTTTCCTTTTAATGAGTCTTTAAAAATTATTGTTGTATACTCATATTTTTTAAAATCCATAAAAATTTATAATTCTCTTAATTGAATATGCTCATAATTCTCTTAATTGAATATGCTCCTGTAAAAATAAATCTTAGGCTACCTAACCGAGTCTCTTGTATTTTATCAAATGTTGTTTTTCTTTTAATAATAAATTTAACTTCAAACGAAAAATGTTTAGACTATTTAAAATTTTTAAACTAAAGAACGATCGTATTAGTTATTTTTATTAAAATTTAACAAATATTTAATTAAAGCATATATATATATATATATATATATATATATATATAATCTAACTCGAAATCTAAAAAAAATACTCATTATTGATTCAAATATCTTTCTAAATCTTGATAAATAACTCAATATACTTATAATCCAAAATAACGTGACCAAATTCATCTAAAAATAAAATAAGACCTAAATTATCTAAATCCAAAAATGACTAGTGATTTTCAACATCTAAACACATGGTTTTACCTTAGTTTAATTTTACAACTCCATACCTATTTAAGGTGTGGACTTCCTCAAAATAAAAATTTGTTAAAATCAACAAGCTCATGAGGGTATATATAATGGATTTAACACCAAATTAAATTCAAAACTAAATTTATTAGAATTTTATATGAGCTCGTGAGGATAATATATTATTATATTTAACATTATATTAACTCCAAAATCTTAAAACAATATATTTATAGTCTTATTCATCACTGTAGCCTTTTAGTTTGAATTAAACAACTCCTTAGGGGTGAGCAAAATTTGAACCAAATAAAAAAAATCAACATTATTCATCACTGTAGCCTTTCAATTTGAATTAAACAACTCCATTATTAGGGGTGAGCAAACATTGAATCAAACCAAAAAAAATCGACATCATTCAATCAATTTGGTTCAATTCTTTAGTGAAAATTAGTTCAGTTTGGTTTTAATTTTAAAAAGATTCAATTTTTTTATTTTAGTTTAATTGTTTATATAATAAACAAATAAATCAAATAAATTGATATTATTAATAAGTTTAGTTTGATACAGTTTATAAATATATAAAATTTGATTTATTCGATTCTATTTATTTAGTTTTCTAAAAAATTTTGATTTGATTCAATTTTACAAATATAAAATTTGATTTATTTGATTTTAGTACAAAATCAAACCAAATAAACCAAATCGATAGAAAGCTTAGCATATCATTACTCTGAATGCCTAATACAAACTTTTGGAGGAACAACAAATGTGTAGAGTAGGTCCATGGGTCAAAACATCTAAAATAACTTCAGTCATTAAGCTCTCTCCGATATCTTGTTCAAAATATATGGGTTATACTGTGGTATGAGAAATCTATTATCGGTTGATTTAACGTCGCATTGAATTCAAAATAGACAATATATTTATATCCTACTTATATGTATCTCACTATAACTCTATGGAGTGAGACACTACACTACAGTCCAACAAAAATTAAATCAGTGTAGTTCGAATTGGAAAAAAAAAAAAAATTAATGATGTTGATGTATGAGTCAATATATGTTGACTCACTTGCATTGTCCTCATGCAACTTCCGAGTCACAAATTGAATTCATGCACAGAAAGCTTGGAACCAGACTGATCAGCCAAAAACACATTCTCAATTATTCATCTTATTTCTGATCAATCCTTTCATACCTTTGATAGACAAGTCAGATGGATACTTGAAGAATACTCATTTTTACCTACAGACTCTATTCATTTGTTCCCCATCATCAGGGCATCTGGGGCACATGGGGGATCCATGTGGCCATCAATTGGGCATCTCTCACATTCACAAGTATATAAATATACAATAAATATATGCTAATCCAAGAAAAGCAAAGTTAAACGCGACCACCAGCAGCATCACCCTCCTCTTCTCTGGTGGTTGATTTGTGGCTCGACCCTCAAGGCGGGGACCGATTCCCTAGCTCATTACACGTGTTTAAAATATATATCTTGCATCGACACGTGTGCTACAGGACCATCCCTAGCCAGCTTCAACTTCTGACAAACATTGCCCATATATTCCATCTTCATTTGTTCAACTATGTGTACAAATATGTGGGATTCATCAGTCATCATATATAATTTATAATGCTTATGGTGTAGCCATCCACACGATGAAAAGATGTCTAATGGTTTATATATATATATATATATATATATATATATATCTCTAAGGTTTGGGTTGGTGGGAGCATGAGGGATTCAAATGTGACCATAATCTAATATATGCATATAAAATCTAGATTTTTCTTATTGGTATTAGACATGAGTTTAGTTGGTTTGGCATTGGGGGAAGGGATCTGTATCTGCATCTGTATGTTCCCTTTTTACCAATAATTGAAGCTTAAAAGACCTTAGTTTATTTCAGTTAAGGGCACCCATGATGAGGGTTCAAACACCTTAGCTAGTGCTAGTAGCGGACTCCATCTTTCCACGTCCAAAATAAAAGAAAAAAAAACCTAGGAGGTTGTCAAAGGTTTGGAGTCATATGTTAGTGTAGTGTCCCTATTTCAAATACCCATGTGTTCTCTTCACATCAAACAACACCTCAAATTAAGTGGATTCCAACTCTTCTTTCAACTATATACAAGTTTTAAGATTCCCTTACCTTGCTAGTGGTGGGTTTCCCTTTCAATAACCTAACCAAAAACTTTCCAGTCTTCGTCTCCTCACTCACCATCTTATAATGAAGCTCCAAAAAATACCCTAGTCGAGTATTAGTTCAACAAGTGTCCAATTTTATAATCCAAAGAAATTAGTAATTGAGTGTCTAACCTATAGTATAGCGAGAGCATCTTTAGTATATTAAGAAATAAAATGAGAATATAATTTTTATTATATTCTTATATTTGATACTTTAATTTACTTCAAAATTTTAAGAATATGATTCTAAAAATTAGAATGTCTCACTATGTTTCTATTTTATGTATATCAAACAAAAACATTGAAATTGCAAAACACTTATTTTTAAAATGAGATTCCATTTTATATTTTCTTAGTGTAACTTGAAATGCTATAAGAACATATGTTTAGTATATTAAGAAATAAAATGAGAATAGGATTTTTGACTTTATTTTCATGTTTGGTATCTCAATTTACTTCAAAAACTTAAGAATACGATTGCAAAAGAATTAGAATGTCTCATTATTTTTGAAATTCTTTTTTCTAAATTGATTTGTTTACTTGTAAAACATAAAATTATTATACATGGGTAATTATGAAAATTTTATTAACATTTAAATTTTTATTTCCTTATGTGTTGAAATTTATTAAATAAAAATATTGGAATCTTAAAACTCTGTTTTTGAAATAGGAGTACATTTTTCATTTGTTAATGTAACCAAATATGCTATAAAAGTTTAAACTGTAATGATTCACTTAACCACCCTCAAAAATTTCTGAAAAATTAAAAATATAAAGTAAACTCTCATGTGGGTTCCTCCAAATCTTAACACAGCCGGCAGTAGGGTAGGCCTTGCGTGTTCTTGTTCTTGTGTGTTTCATGCCTCCTCTTGTGGGGTTTACAGATATCGTCTTTAACAATCTTCTTTGTCCAATATAGTTGTTTATGCATATTTCTTGCATCAATAACATATTGAAGCAAGTATCCTTATGAAGCGTGAATATCTAGTTAATTCGAGACATTGTGACTTAATTATGAAATTGTTTCTCCAAAAATACAATGGGACGGGAAAGATATCATTAAATTACTCACTCTACTTATGTCCTACTATATATATAGTGCCGTCTCATTTTTCTATTTGTATGTAAAAAAGTTTCTCTAAAGCATGCAATATATTAAAATTGTTCCAAATCTTGTTTGAGAAAAGGGTGTATTCCGATCTTTGGTATGAAAAATAGGAGGCATCTATTTGTGTCAAACTCATAGCTTGTAAATAAATCAACCTAGCTAGCTGCGTTCGTTTGATCATACAGATCAATAGATTGTTGTATAAAAAAAACAACTCTTGAATAATTGAACACAGCCAGCCTAATTGCTTAGTCAAGAAATGACGTTGTTGTAATAATTTAATGTTTTCATAATGGGTTCATAATTGGCTACTAGAGAAAAGAAATATTTTACTTCTTGGTCTAATATAAATAGGTTGGCTAGAAATCTGAGAAAGAAAAAAAATTTGATAGTTTTCCAACTAGAACCTAGAATTCCCTATGTTGCAACAATTATTGATCTATGAACTTCAATTGGAGTAGATTACAAAAACCACCACCTTGATATGACATAATTTACTACCACCTATTCACATGTTAAAGGATGGAATTGCACCTGTTTATTGGGTTTCATTTGCATACAAGTTTAGTCATTGCCCTCTCCATTAAGAATCCAAGCTTCAAGGAGTGGGAATAAAAAAGAGAATCCAATGGGGGATAAATAGTGGTATTTGTCTTGAAGTGATTTAGATTATAAAAAAAAAAGAAAAGAAAAATAGAGATGCAAGTGAAGATGGAGCATTTCATAAAAGAAAAACTTAAATGAAGGGATGGCAAGGCTAACCATCTTTTTACAAGATCCATCTCATGAGTTAGTTCTTTTGACTCAGCATATGAGATAAATTTAAAGTACATTAAAAAAAAAAAAAAAGCATGGTTTGATCCTCAACATGGGGCCTCCACACTACACATATCTCCTTTGATCCAATCAAATGGTTAAGATGATCTTATCTCCATATTAAGGATTTGTCGTAAAGCTGTGATAATGTTTATCAAACTCTTTTTTCCTTTCTTTTGTTATTGTTTCATGCAAATCATACAGTGCTAGCTGGTTATTGTATGAATCCTATCGGACTAGCTAATATTTAAATCCATCCATTTTAAGCTTCATTTTGTCATTCATAAAGGAAGCATAGTTATTATGTATATGTAAGACTAATTCTGTACTAAATATGATTAAAGTAACCGATGATATAAACTCAATTAATGATACATTTGTACATAGCTAGCTGCCCAACCTATATTCTTGGAAAGATGAAGTCCTTTCTAATTAAGTCCTTAACTAAAAATGTGAAAAAGAAAAAATAATTCAACAAATTGAACATTCTTAGTGCCCTCATGAGTTCAAATGTTTTGTTAACGATAACTATATGCGAATATTTTGTCAGGAGGCTAATCTTGTCATTTTGAATAAAAGAGCATTTTTATTTTTATTTTTTTATAAATAGGATAGAGCTTAAGTAGCTACTTGAGATGTTTGATCATATCGAGTAAATTCTCATATTAGTGGTTATGGATACTCCCTAATTAAAGAAGGGCACTCAAAAAAAAAAAAAACGATGGCAGTAGTGCTCACTAGTTTTAGTTTCATTGTCCTTGTCCTTGATGAAAGAAAGAGTAAAGAGACCAATCTTGGAACCACGTGTATTGTGTACATTATATCCATCGCACCAAACATAGTCTTTAAAGTATCCTTACCTTTCTATAGAATGATGCTTAGGACCCTTTGTTTGGCCTTCACCTGAATACTAGGGCTACCTAAATGTGGCAACATCGGGAATCAAAGGGCAGTGCATTTGGAAGATAGCAACATAAACGTCAAAGGCCTCCCTCTTAAAAGCATCAACCTAAACATCCAAGTCCCTCTTAAACGACAATTAGATCATACCATTTCGTTTTTAGTTAGATTTAGATTTGGATTATTTTATATTATAAGTGAGTCAAATCAAATCACTTATAATTTTGATTTGTTTTTAGAATAGCAACTATTGTTGTTATTTATAAAAAAAATAAATATTTTTAATAATTTAAATTAGATCAAATTTGAATTGTTTTAGCTAGAATCAAAATCAAGTCAATCTCAATTTATTTGCAAATAAAGTTAGAATGGAATTAAATTTAATCATTTTATTTTATCTTTCTTTCCGAATCAAGTGAGAAATTGCGATACTATCTAACTTATGCATTATGAACCAAAACTTTGACCATATTTGAACATCTCTTCATACACTCATGAAAAGCATATTTCAATGGTTGCATTTTATATTTCAAATAGCTTCTTCCTTCATCCTACTTTTTTTATTGATCAATCGCCTTTGGTTGAAACATAGTTTCATGCTATTCTTTAAGTTCTTGAACTCATTGGAATCTAATGACATACTTTAAATTTTTCATCCATTGGATTTCGAAACATAAAATTTGATAGAATGACAAAGTCCTTATAGGTATGCTAAGACTCTAGTAGTTTATTTTGTTGTTTTTAGGCTAACCTATATGCATGGTTTAAATTTGCGAGAAAAGTATAGAAAAGTAATAAGTTTTGAAGTTTATTTTTTATTATTTTGATATCCCATGATATTTGCTATTAATCGCATAAATGATAAGTACTTTAAAGACAATTTATGATTTCTAGGATTTTGAGGATATGATGCATTTTTATGGTAAATTTGTTAGTTTAGAACTCTAAGCTGGTTGTCATATTGTAATGAAAATTTTTGTTTTTTTGTTTTTTGTTTTTTGTTTTTTGTTTTTTTGAGAATGAAGCTTTTTGGTTGGTGTTTTGAATTTGTGATTATTGCTTGTCTTAGTAACATTTTACAGAAAATAATTGAAATGAATTAGGAATTTGAGGAAAAGGGTTGGGAGAAGATGAATATAATTTTTTAATTATTTTTTAAATTGAAAATTTTTTTAAATAATTAGATTAAGTGAGATCCATAGTTAAATATGTTTGAAAAAATAATAATCAACACAATTAATAGTATTAGAAGTGAAGGTTGCAACTTTGGAAGTAACTGCGGTGCAACATATTTGTACATTTTTTTCAAAATTGATTTTTGTATACTTAAGATACATATATATATAGCTAGCTCGAATTAAAAATGGACCTTACATAAGTACTTAAATTTAAAAACGAACCTTACATAAGTATAGAATTAAATATTCTCAACACCAATTAGGCTTTAACTTAATTGACCTCTTCTCTTCATATTGATAATTGTGACAAATATCGTTATTTATTTTCAGACACATTAGACCTTCAATAAATAAATAAATAAATATTCTCAACAATAATTTAAGGAAAAGGGGAGAGTGAAACTCTTCTATTCATATAGCCAACCTTGCAAAATTACAAATCTTTATCTCCTCATGTACTGAGGTAGCTAAAACTTACAAGATGTACAAGGCCTTGAGGCCAAGAAATATATATATATATTTTTCTTTTTCTTCTTCTTTTTTGGGTTCTAGCTTAGCTGGGGTGTCCTTTCTTGTCAAGTCCTTTCAAATCTTGAACAAGAAATTACATGGTTTCTAATCCCACCCTTAAATTACATCTCTTCCAGGGGTGGGTATATATATATATATATTCATCATATCTAGCTTCTACTAGTCTTAATAATTTTACACCTGTGGCTGCCCTTGCAAAGATACCTTTTTCCACTGTACTAATCGTTGCAAAAAATCCATAACCTGCAAGAATATTCCAAATATATGTAAGCTACATGACACTACGAAGGCATGCAAAAGTAAAGGATAAATGGAATAAGTCGCAATAAAATAGATAATAGTATTAGCATAAAAATTCAAGGTATGATAGAGAACTTGCCTGGGTTGGTTCCTGCAGAGAATACGATGCGTTTGTCTCCTTAGGAAATTTAGAGACCAGGATACCAAAACCTTGTCCTCTTTGTCTTAAGACCTAATCACCCATGAAGAAAAAAAACCATTACACATTTCATCACAAAATCAAACATGATGCACAAGTTCTGAATTATTAATTGAATACCTTGAATGCATCTTCATCTGTTCTATCATCTCCAATATAAACGGGAAAAACATCGGTACAATTTGCAAATCCTGTGTCAATTATGATGGATCATAAAGAGTTAGAGGCGATTGAATTAAAAGTTAATATTGTTCTATGGCCTTAATTAGTGTATTATGTAGTGAACAAAGTAACTTAGTAGGAGGAAATGGTCGCTTTTTAGACACTTGATTGAATAATATTTTGTTTGGGTTATATGTACTTTCTCTATTTTAAAATATCTATCATTTTAAAAAAAAAATATTTCAATATAATTGTCATTCTACATTATCAATGTAATATTAATTATTTTTTTAAAAATTTATTTCATCACATTTCCTCTCTTTTTTTTAATTAAATATTTTTTTATTAGTATTAATATAAAGTTTTGATTGAAGATAATTAAATATATATTAATCAATATCAATTAAAAAATTATTTTTAATTAATTATTTTATTAATCTAAGTGCATAACCCTAAAAAATAGATATTATGAAATGGAGATATTATGAAACGGATGAAATATACGGTAAGAATAAAATCAAACCAACTTCTTAAGTAGCTCTTATAACTTTGAGGAAATATCATTTTATAGTCAAATAAAACAAACTTACCAAGTGACTCCAACAAAAATTCAAGAGCCTTCCCCTTGTCCCATTTAATAGTAGGACGGATTTCCAAAACCTGCATTAAAATAAAAATAAATAATACTGAAAGTGAGAGATCATATCTTTCAAGTTTTAAGCATACCCACAAATTAAAACTCTTTTATTTATTTATATATTAATTAATTAATAAAAAATAACATAAATTATATTAGATGACACCTCATACCTTCCTTCCTTGCGAAAGTCTAAGTTTTGGGTGGTCCTTCAACACTGACCTAACCACTTGTGCCAATTCACTCCATTTCTGAAATTTCCATGCATAAGTTAGTTAACATAGCACTTCCTTCAAACAGTATGCACAAAAGTGATAATAATAATAATAATAATTATTGTTGTTGTTAGTTGTTATTGCTATAAGGAATTTTAATCATTATGACAAAAACTGTGATTATTGATACTTACCTTCTCATCAACACAGCGAAAATGGACAGACACACAGAACTTGTTATTCTCCACCTTAGCTCCTGCAGTTGATTTTGTTTTCTCCACCAATTCTTTGTAAACCTGATCAATATTAGTCCATTATTAATCATCAATAAACTTATGTTTAATTTCTTTAATTGAGATTATCAAATGTGAACTTCCTATACCTCATCGATCATGGGTAGAAATTCACTGGCGGGTTGGAAGACAAGATCTTCATTACCCTGAAGAGAGAAGAATGAGATATTATTGAAAATGGGATAATAAAAGAAAAGGCAAACAAAATGATTTTCCTAGAAAATAATAAGCTTTCATTTTCTTGGTACTCGAATACTAAACTATAGTTGCCAAAGATGACTCACTTTCTTGTATTTGGAGCCTTTTGCTGGTCCTTTAATGTCCATGCCATGGCTTCCAGCATAGTACAGCTCTGCTAATCGTACAAAGTTATACACCTGCAACGATAATAATAGCCACAAGAATAAATAAATCGATTAGTTTAAACAACTAAAAAAAGGAAAATCAATTTTTGCATTCAAAGCGACAAATACCAAACTGCTTCAGCTTTTCTGAATGTACCTTGTCTCTGCACCGTCCACTCACTATAGCAGTCGGGAAGCATCTTGCCAGCTTTCTTACGGTTGCTCTCATCTAAGAGATTTGACCCAAAAAAACAAAAACTTTAGTACAACATTCACCACATATTGATATCAAGTATATATTCCTTTTAAGTTGGAACTTGAAGTATTACTGCCTCCAGTACTATTGAACCAATGACATCATTTTGTATTGAGCAGAAAGCGGAAGAGCTCACCTTCTTGGACATAAAAGCTCGATCTGGGTCTTCGACGATAGGAGAAAGGGTACCATCATAGTCCAAAAACATCACTATTTGTTTCCCTTTGGAGGCATCAATTATTTGCTCAAACATATCCAAAGCCGATGGGTGGTGGAGCTGCAAGATTTCATATATCAAATAAGGGTCATTCATCTTTCAAGATTCCCAAACCAAAAGGCCATAAATAGTCTTCTATTACTGTCTGGTTGAGTATGTTGTGTAGTGTTGTATTATTATGTACTCACAATCCATGATCGCTGGTCTTCAGTGAGTGAAGGTGTGGATTTGTGGTGGGTAGGAGATGAGGCTCTCATTGAATCAACCCAAGCATTAATCCTTGGCCCTCCACTGATTTCAAGATTCTTTAGAAGTTGCTTTCTTGAAATGGAGATGTACCCACTAGGAGCCGCCGCCGGCTTCTGTGCCGCCGTGTTGAAGATAGACGAGTTAGACACGTGCAGTGTGATTGCCAAGTTGATGCTAGATTTTGCATCAGACACTACGACACTTTGGTTCGTCATCATTAGCTAATGTTCCTACAAAAACAAATCCAAAATCACCCTGCTTTTCTTTTAACTAGTAAACAAGAAAACTATATCGAATTAAGGAATATAAACAAGTTCTTGAACTCCTTTAAGAATAAAAACAAACGCATTAGGGAAATTTTATGCACTGATGGAATGATACCTTGAGTGATGAGACCTAGTAATCAAGAAAGAACAGAGGAGATAGAGAAACAGAGTGCTCTGTTTTAATGATTCTTTAAGTTTCAAGAAAATGGGATGGCAAAGATAGAAGAAAAACAAAGAAAAGAGCGAGTAAGAACAAAGAGGGCGCAAAGATAAGATGACGATGAAGAAGAAGAGAAAGGGAGAGTTTATGTATGTGTACTTGTGAGAGAAAAATAGAGCAGAATGGTCGATTTTATAGTTGGAAACCGCACACTAACAGACGAGCCAACTTCTTGTACCCCACCCTTTCCTCCTAAACTCCAAAAAAGTGGGCCCACAGAGTGAAGGAAGATAAAAGGGCCCCACTCCCTTCCTCGTGGTCCCAGTCCCCGAAATCCTCTTCGAGGGTCCTACCACCCTCCACGGGGCCCCTACTACTACCATTTGCCCTTAACCTTCACCTTGCCTACTAGGGTAGCCTTCTTCCCTCTCTTCCACATCTTTTCTGCCAGCTCACTGATTTCCCACGTGGCCGACATTCCTTGGGGAATCCAGACTTACGTGGGCGTCTGCCACGTGTCACACATCACATGCCAGACCCAAACCCACAAACCCACCCACGGGTTGCTGGGTTGGTACCGGAGGCCTTGAAAGGAATCGGAGGAAAGTTCAATCAGCATTTTGATTGGTGGGGGTTGCCTGAATTTGTATGGTACCAAAATGGGTCTCAACAAAATTTATGAATGATTAGAAACGACCCTTGTGATGCGAAACCAAAACCAACAGCTCAAACCCACTGGTTACATGCAACGCTGCAATACACGTCCTTTCTCTATATTCTAATCTCTCATTTTGTTACAATTTAAAAGTAACCAAACCTTAAGACTGTTTATCATATTTATCTCATGTCTAGATTAATTCCAATCATTTGTATTGGCAGGCTCAATTTGAGCCCTTGTTGTCTAGCCATGGTCTTCCTCCCCAATCAATCCTTCCCCGTCTGCTCCGTATCTCTCCTGATCCTTCTGGCCAATATTTCCCTAACCCCCTATTATCAATTTACCAATCCTAGTTGCAGGTGGATCAAGGTATTTGTTTCTAGATCAAAGCATGATTTTACAATGTAATAAGACCTTCTTCATTCCAGGGTGAGCATGGTTGGTTTGAAGTCAATAATTTGTAAATTTTCCAGATCAAATTGAAAATTTTTAGATTTTAAAAATGAAAAATCAATATTGTTTTGAATTTTTGGTTTTATTTGGTTCGGTATCATATAAATTATGAATAATTCAATTTGAACTTTCAATTCCTTTTGGACAATTGGATTCAGTTTTATACCGGTTCGAATATTTAGTTATTTCAATTTATTAAATATTAAAATTTCTATTTTTAATCCTTATGAATCAAAATAAAATAAATTTTATATTTCTCATTTTTAATCAATGAAAAAATAAATAAGTGATAATTTAACAAATAATAACCAATAAATTACATATTAAATATAAAATTAAATTATTTTTAATATTTACTACTAATTTATTATTAATAACTAATAAATATTCTAATTATTAGTTATTAAAGTAGTAATTATTAGTAGCACAAATAAACTAATAATTAAAATACTTATTTAAACTATATATATATATATATTCCATAAATCATTAATAAATTTTTTTTGTGAAAAAATATATTGATGGGTAAACAAATATCCATGATTTTTTTAGATCCATTAAAAATTTACCAATGGATATCCATCATTAAATAGTTTAAAACTTCTTGGCGATAAGAAAAATGAAATGTATTTTTTTGCCAAATGAATGTTTCGAAGGAATCTTATCATTAAATTATTTAAATAATTTTAAAAAATCTTAAAATTCATCAACAAACAGTCAACAATAATAATTAATTTGGAGAAAATAGATTGCTTCATTGCATAGTTGTTGGGAATCTATCAGTATATTTTAGAAAAATTAACAATTCAATCAACAACCTATTGGAATTTTCTTAGAAGAATTTGTTAATTTAAAATTTATTTCATTACATAGAATAATTAAAAATTGCTTACTTAAAACAAAAATTAGAAAATATGAATAAAATTGATATAAAAATAATAAAAAAATTAAATATTGTAAATCAATACAAAATCATAGAGCAACCAAATAAAATATAAATACTAAAATGTGTCAAAAATAAGAAAACACAAAATAATAATAACGTAGTTAATGGCTATCTGCTAAGTCAGAACAAGAAAAATAAGACTATCTATCTGTAGAATCGAAACTAGATGAGAAAATAATAGAATCTTGAGACAGCTAAACGCTATAGAAAAATATCTATAACCACTCTTACATCTGTCAAATAATCTGTTGTTGTAACTATTGTTATTGCGTCTCTTGTTCATGCTATTGAATCTCCTGATGCAACCAAAAAAGATGTTACAGAAGAATAAGCAGACGTTGATTTATAGAACTTTTTAAGTTTTATACTCGTCTCTTCTTCTCTCCACCAACAGTCTTATACTCGTATCTTCCTAAAGAAGTAATATAGAAGTTTCAGATAATATACCATTTAAATCTATTCAATTAAATGTTAATAGAATATAAAAAAATAAAAAATATGATCTCATGAAAATTTACTATTTTCTCTATTCTTTCTTTTTTCTCTTTTTCTTTTTCTTTTTTTTCTTTTCTCTGCTCTCTCCCGACTCTGAAATAAATAAAAATAATAGAGTTCGAACATTAAAAAAATAATAAAGAGTTGTAAGTTAAAGATAATAGTGTGTAAAAAGTTAGTGATCAAAATCAAAATTGAGGAAACAAGTCTATTAATTTGCATTTCTCATTTTTTATTGAACATAACCTTACATATATTAATATTTTTGAAAAAATGTGAAAGGGCAAGAGGTATTTTACAAAAATTTGGAGAGTGAAAGCTATAAAACCGCATACGCATTACAAAAATTTAAGGATCAAAAAGATATTTTGAAAAAATGAGTGAGTCAAGGTTAGATATGACAATTCGTGTATAATTTTGTTGTATCAGACATGTGGAACACAAAAATATACAATATGTATATGATCCATTTAATTAATTGTGTTAAAATCGTCAACACTAATATGAACATATTTATTAAATATATTATATGATATAATTTGTTTAATTAATCATGTTATAATAGATATTAATACGTCAAGATACAAAAATACATGTTCAACCTAAAAAACGTATAAAAAAATTAAAAAATTTTAACTTTTAATTAAAAACATTTGTATAATAAGAAAATAGAAAGCATAGATTGAAAAAACAAATAAATATAAAATATTTTTTTAAATCGTGTTTTTTGTTAAATTTACAAATACATTTATTTAAAAATATTTTTTTATATATAAATACATTTATTTAAATCGTGTTTAAATGTATATATTTGTATAGTGTATTATATATTAATTTATTAATTCGATTATATAATTATATTTAATCGTGTCTATAACGGATTAGATAAATTAATTTATTTAAATTTTTTTTACCATGTCATAATCCAAAGCTGTTTTTGTTAAATTTAAATTCATTTTAATCGAATCTGTCAAAAATTGTCTAATCTTAAGTTTCCCCTTATCCTCCTGATTCTACTCCCTGCATCTACGCTATTTTCGCTCCGAGTTACTTGCTATTGCCATCTCACATTATCATCCTGCAATGTCATAAATAATATTTAATTACTATAATATATTTAAATAATATGATAAGTAAATATTATATAAATATGAATATAATATTTTATATTCACAGTGCAACTCTTGTAGTCAATAAATGTGATACCATCCTGTAATTATTTTTTATTTGACACTTAAAATTTCTACTGAAATTTTGTCAGGACCTCTTCTAAAAAATATGACCAAAACCTCTTGCTTAGAATCACAAAATAAAACATTATCCTTAGGTGTTCAACACTCATCAATACTAAAAAAATATCAATCCAAGGCCTTCAACGTATATTACATTAATCCATTGCTTGTTAAATATAAAACGATGTTATTAATTACATTAATGCAAAAACAATTATAGTATTTAAAAACGACCCTAATATTTCATTAAGTAATATAATTTTAGCTGAATAAATATGCACAAAAATGTTATATATTACCAAAACTAATTCAATTATACTAAACTCATAAAATTTCCTACAATTTTGGCAAATTCAATTAATTCATAAAATTTCTAACAAATTAGCAAATTCAATTAATCATAACTTATCAAATTCAATTAATCTTGATAAGTTTACAAAGTTAACCTTGTTAACTTAAATTCATCTAAATGATCAATTGTTTTTATCTAATTAACATATTAAAGTGTAAACAAAAACAATTAAACTAAATCAATAAAATTTTAACATTCTAATAACCTAAATCCACATAAACATAATTACCTAAAATAACCTAAATTGTCAATTTTTTATTAAATTACCATGTTAAAGTAAAAAAAAAATATAATTTAAAATAAATTAATAAAATTTTAACATATTACTAGTCAAAAAAAGAGAGAAAAAAGATTAAAAAAAAAAATGAAGAAGAAAAGTTCTACCCACCTAAAGTTTATTAACGGATAAATTCATCAATATAAATTAAAACTAATTTAAAAATTAAAATTAAAACGATAACTCTTAAAATTTTAAAAATGTTTTAGTTTTTCTTTTATTTAAATTATAGATATATAATATTTATTATGGAAAAAATTCAATACTAAATATAATAGTTGATTAATAAATGTAAAAGGTGGCTAGTCTACATTTCGTTTACTCATCTCTAGAATTCTAATAAATTTTTTTTATTTGTTAATAATTAATTTAGGAGCTACTAAAAAAGCATTTCCTTGTTCCCCAATCCACAAGCAATAAGCCAATAACATTCTTTTTTTCTATTATATTTTTGGTGACCAACTATTTATATATTGATAGTCAATGTTTTGGGTGGGGGGAAACAAAATTGAACAACTGTCACACGTGTCCACTGATCCGTAGTTTGCAGCCCATGCTTAAATAGGCGGTGTACGTACCCTAGCCGGTCTCTGATAGAGCCACCTGCCCTAGCACATAGGCCGGACTGCTGTGTGTTTATTATATACTATTTGATATTATCAGTAGATTCATTTTTTAAAAATATCAAACATTTTATACAATCTTTGAATGCTATAAATCTATTTAGTTTGAACTAAATCAAAATAAATATTTCTGTTATTGACTAAATTCAATCTATATTTATAAAAAATAATTTATTAAAATTTTAATAATAAAATTTATTTAAAACATTATTATATAATTTAAAATTAATCTTATTCTAAATAAAATACTTTCATTTTTATTTTCAATACGATTTTGTTAAATTTAAATTTTTCTTAATTTGTATAATCTACTACAAATTAAATATTTTTAACTTTCAATTAAATTGTTTAACCTAGCTATTTTTATTTGTTAGTATATATATATATATATATATATATATATATATATATATATATATATATATATGAGGTAATGTTTCAATAGTTATAGTAATTTTTACTCATTTATAGTTACTACACTTTCATCATTTAGATTAAAAATCTAACGATTATGATTATTATGACTTATAATTAATATTTATACTGAAAATTATAAAATATTTATTATTCAATTATAAAAATAGTAACTATGTACGAAAATATAATTATTGAAAATATTTATATATATATATAAGCGAGCGAGCATAAAATTCATGAATTTAATTATATTTGCTCTTTTCAAATGATTGAACTTTATATTTTTTTTACACATCACAATCAAATTATTAGTTTTAGTCAACCTGCTATCATATAAATTACATTTAAAATTAAAATTTAAGTTTGAGATTAATGAAAATAATTCAAACAATTGGTTAGATTTCTTAAAACATTAAGAGTTCAGATTTTTTGGATAATTATGCCAAACATTAAAATATAATACTTATATTATAATGAAGACTTTAATGATGTCTTACTGAATTAATTTTTTTAAATTTATCTATTTAGAAAATGACCTCTTTCTAATTATTATTTTTTTTTAAAAAAAAAAAGACAAGGTGAATCCAAATTTGGAACTATCCTAAGTACCAGCTGATGAACCATCGGATATAGAGTAGTTTTTTTAATCCTAATATTATATTCTCACTTTCCAGGTCTCTCCATTACTGTCTGGAGAAAGAAGGTCACACCAATACTTCTATAAACTATAAGCTAAGTAAATTATGTACAGAATAATTACTTGCATCCCAAGTCCAAGAATCTGAATTAAATTTATTTAAAAAAAAAGATTCTCATTTTGACTAAAGAAATCAAGAACAGAATATTGTTAATTGAAAAATAAAAGGTGTCAACATAAGATGTGGTCGTCATGTTCAGAATTTCTCACATGGGTTCGAATTTAATTCTTTATTAACTAATTATTATTTTAATTTCTTTTAATATTTTTGCAGGCAAAGTTTTTTTTGTGGTACTTATAATTTTTTTATGCAACTTCACATTAGCTTTTCAGGGGATGAAAGATCTTTCGGTTTATTCTTTATGTCATTGCGGGTGTAAACAGGAGGCCTTGGAGACGCTTCACAAGCTACTGGTCTTCAGGTTTATAATTACATTAATTGTGTTCCATCTAAACAGAAACTCTAATTAAGCTCCACTTTATTTCACAGAAAATAATTTATTTTTTAAAAAAATTAAAAATATTTTTTAATATTTGAAGTACACACAAAAATATATTTTTTATTTTGATTCATAAAATTATATTTAATTTTAGACAGTAAAATATTTTAGATTTATAAAAAAAATACGTTAATTTTATGGATTCTATCAGTTGCCAACTATTATAACCAACTAACGATGATTAGTAATCAATATTAGGATTTAAGAATGACAGAAATAATTAGTGCATTAACACAAAAAATAAAAAAATCATTAATTATTTTTTATTTAAATAAATTTACTAAATTTTAAAAATAAAAAGAAATCATTTTTTAAAAAATAATTTAATTTTTTTAATCTGAAAAATATTTTTTATCCAGAGTATATCGTAAAACAGACAAAGCCTAACAATTAAAATGGGAAAAGCAAAAAGTGAACTAATAAAGAACAAAAAAAAATATTTCATATTCTAAAAGTGATACCGTGTTCTTCGCCTAAATCTACGCTTGTTTTGCAATTATCATTTTTTTTAGGAATTTTAAATAATTCTTAACCAGTCACTAATGTTCTTATTGGGATAATTAATCTGTTATATAGCTTACATTGCAACCACCAATTAGAATCTACAATGTCGGAAGATGAATTTCTTTTTGTGTAATAATAAATTTAACAATAAACAATGCTAATTTAAATTGGTTCATAATTTTACTGTCTCGATGATAGCAAAGTAGAATTTATTAATTCGAGGCAACCAATTCGTTTATTTTCTTTAAACTAGCTCTTTTCTTTTAATATTTTAGAGTTATCGCTAATATATTTTATCAGCTCATTTTCTTTTTATATTAATTATTTTTTTAATAAAGTGATTATTTTTATTTTATTTATTAGTTTTTAATTTATTATGTCTTTTTTAAATGTTTTTATTTTAAATTTAATATTTTATTTTTTTGATGAGAATTTTTGTTTTTCTTTTTAAGAGTTTTAGTGATTTAAAATTAGTTATTTAATAATATATGATGATATATTATTAGACATCATTTTTCAAATCTATTTTTGCATACTATACACATTTCAGTCAACATCGCATTATAATTTCTTATATAGTATAGATTTTCATAATTGATAAAAATGTAGAGTTATTGAAAATTCATAGTAAAAATAGAATCATAATTTTAGAAATGAGTCAATCATAATTTTAGAAATGAGTTGATGTGTAATTATTAGTAATATTGAGAATTGATTTCATATTGATATTTTGTTTTTTTTATAGATATTGTATGATTATTTAGAAATAAAAATATCTTCTATTATATTTTCAAAGTAAAACAAATAATTAATTATGTGGTAGATTGAATATTCAATATGTCAAAATTAATTAAAGACATTAGTTAGTAGTAGTGTGATATCCTTAATAATTAATGGCAACTTCCTGATAATATAGTTTTTTGTTATCATCATTTTTTTTTCTCTCTTATAAACACTACAAAATAATTAGCAGTATGATACTGCTAAATAATTAGTAGTGTGATACTTTTTTTGTTATCATTATTTGTTTATTTTAGTGTACTAATATTTTTTTTTCATAAATACACATAAAACATCTAAAAAATTATTTTCATAATATAAAATTAATTTTAATATAATAATACTAGTGGAGAATTCATATTATGTGAATTGTGATGTCAAATTTTTATAAATTGCTTAAGTAAAAAAGTTTTTTATTTTTATGTAAAATATTGAATGAATAATTCTTAAATTAGATAAGTAATAAAAATTTTAATTATTTTTAGTTATTTAATTATTTCTTTTTCTGTATTTTTTCTTTTTTTATATTTTTAGTTAACTATTTGATAAATGTTCTAACTAAGTAATATAATGTGGTAATATTATATAATTTTAATTATTTATTTGTCAAAATAGTAATTTCAATATATATATATATATATATCTCCATTATGAAGGGCATAATTGATGGTAGTGTGGCTAAAATTATTTATCCCCGTCAAAAGCAAAAGTGTTGACCGTCTAGCCAACAAGAAACATCCACGGATCCCCATGGAATATTGTCGTGTCCTAGGCAAAAGTATTTGGTTATAAAAATATAATTGTATATAGTAGGTATATACACTCAATAAATAAATTTATTTTTTAAAATATATAAATAATTTTTTATATAAAAAATAAAATACATTATAATAATTTATAGTAACCATCATAAATAATAAATAATAATTTATTAATTAGATATATAAAAAATTTCTTACGCCCAATTCATATAAATTTCTGTTACTAATCAGTAGCTCGCTACTTAAACTTCTATATTTTAGTAACATTAATAAACTTTATTTTAATAACAGCAAATTTAGCGTTATTACTGTCATACTAGTTTAACTTTATTTTAATAATAGCCTTATATATACATGTACAAGAACACTATTTTACTATTTAGAGATAAGTTTTATCTGAAAAACTAGTTGATAATCTTATTATAACTGAAAATTTAGTAACCGATAATTTAACTGATTGAAGTAAAAGTATTTGGTAAAATTAGCGAAAAAGATAGCTAAAAAAATGTAAAATGATATAAGATAATATTAACTGTCATTTAAGTAAAAAAAAGGAAAATAAAACTGAAAAAAATCGTAATCTAGTAGCTTATTTAGTTAAATTCTAGTTCTGCTAGTTTTTTTAAGAAGATTATAATTTAACTTTTTTTTAAATAATCTAATTTACCAAACATAACTTATTAATCAAACTAGTTTATATTAATGGTCTAACTAGATTATAATATAGTTTTACCATGTTAAACAAAGTCATAGTAATATTTAAATTCATTCCAAATTTAAAAGGATTTGAAATGATATTTTTTAAAATTGATTTGACTCAATCCATTGAATTATTGAAATTAGTATTATTCGATTTAAACTATTAAAAATTTAAATTTTTAAATCAAAATAGATTTTTTTTAAAATTTATCATTCCAGTTTAATAAATTTTAATGGATTTTGTTCATATGTGCTCCATATAATGATGTATGCTACGAGAGATAAAAATTAGTTTAATAAAAAAATAACGAAAATATTTTTATTAGAAAAATAATAAAAAAAATCATGTTTTGTGATTGCAAAGTAATGGGAGAAAATATGTATTAAAAAATTAGTATAATTTAAAGAAAAAAATAAAATCAATATTAAGAAAATCAGGTCTTTTATTTTAATATAAGATTTTTTTCTAAGTGATACTATGCTCAAATAATGCCAGTCCGTATATTTGCTTAAATGATATTAAGAAAAAGAAATCTTAACAATGTTAAGAAGAATGAATGAAAATGAACTCCAAGTTAGTGTCAACCATAAGCAGCATAATGCATGGGTCGAATAACTAATTATATTATTCAATAATTTATTGATATTTTTCAGAATTGATCCGTATATATATATGAATTATGATACTTATTATGCTGTCATATTATATTTGATAGAAATTTTTACAATCGATAAAGATGTACGAGGTGATTAAATAAATTAATAGTGAAAATAATATCATAATTCTGATTTAAACAATAATTTTCATTGCCATTTAAAGAAAAAAAAAAAAAAAACCCTGCTCCAAGGAATCCTTAGACACAGCCATTGTTGGTGTCCGTGAAACACCACACGTGTACTGAGGCATCTCATCTTTTTTTTTTCACCAAAATAGATTGTAAATGTGGCAACCTATGAGAGACTGTACGGTCCTCATCATCACCCCAAGACCCACATGGTGGGAAACAAAAGCCTCCTATCTGCTTCTCTCAATTCTTATGGTCGGTGGATTCCATAATATAACACCAAACACTAACATGTGTTCCTGTTTTGTGATTAAAGTTTATGTTATGCGCACTCTTTCAAGCTCAAAGAACCATACATCCCCCCCATGCATCAACATATTATTTATAGATATTCGAAAGTAAATGAATATAAATTTTTAACCTCTATTTATTTTCATTTACATCATAAAAAAACTCATTAACGAAGTCAATTCATTAAGCTCATTTACGTTTCATTCTTTGACTCCGTCTAACTCACTTTCATGCAAACCGTGATGCAATATATATACATATATAGAGTTGGCAAACCATATGATTAATTGGTTCAAGTTGAATTAATTTTGAGTCACATTTTTTCAAGTAAATTTAAATTAGATTATTTTAATTTTAAGTCACATCATCAAGTTAAAGTGCAAAAAAAAAAAATTCAGATTATTTTGGATCATTTTTCAAGTTTCAAATCAGACTTCTTATAATTTTGATTTAAATAAATAAAAAAATATTTGATTCTTAAATAAATTTTAATTATTAAAATCAGGCTATATGAATTAAATTATGAGTCGAATAAAGGTCGAGTTAATTCGAGTTAATCCACAAATTGAGTTAGACTAACTTTAGATTAAGTTAGAATCAAATCATATCAATAATGAATCTCCTTTAATTTCAAATGAGATCAAATTATTTTTAATAAATTTGAATTAAAAATTTAAATTAAATCTGAATTATCACTTTATTTATGAAGCCAGAAATGAACAAACTTTTGGTGCATGCAATTTTTGAGGCGAATATTTATCAGCTTTAATTCACTGGTGGGAAGAGTTCCATCTTATACAGGCAATATTTGATGCTTCTAGTACATGAACTGGGCGCATGACATTAACTATACATGGTCATCATATATTGAAAATTTTTACTAGATTTTCATCTATTAAATTGATTAAATGGATAGGATATAGCTAATATTAAAATTATTATTTAAAGATTACATTTATCATTTTTTAATGAATTAATCTGAGAAGTAATGAAGATGGTAAAAAATAATAAATATATTGGAATAGAGCAAGTATTGCTATTTCCCAATCAAAAAAAGAGAAAATTTATGATTTACGTATAAGTAAAAAGATCTATAAATTTATTGTTTTAGAGTTTTGGATTAAGATATAATGTCCAATCTAACAACTGTGTTCCTCACAATATTTTTTACCTTATGTATTGAATTCTTCTGATCCCAATAATTAGTATCAAAGCTGATGGTTCGACATGTATGAATATAAAAATAATAGTCGATGAATTTATTTTGGTTACGGGGTTGATCCTCATTGTTCTCCTCCATTTCTTATAAGATCCATAAAAGTTCTCCCTTATGTTCTGGGCTGGATTCGGTCCTAACAAAATCAATGTGAATTTTATATTTGGAGAATAATCCCTCATATAACAGTCCAAGTCAGTCGAAAAGATAATCAAAACGTCATCTCAAATAACAAGTTCCAAGTGGAAGGCGACATTAGACCAAAATGGAACCGTTTGAGATGGAACGAGTATAAGGTCGTTGCTCCACACCATCACCCCACACATTAAATAATCTCCTTGAAGAGTATTTGTGTTGCACCGTCTATGTTATGTGATCCATTGCCTTTCATAGTTCAAGTAAGGGGTTTTGTTAGTAATATATGTAACAATCATCATGACTGCCGAATTTGGTTGACTGTTAATTATTTAATTTCTCATTTTTTATTAATTGAATCGATGATTTTTTCATAATTTCAGTTTAATTCTTGATTTTAAATTTTTTTCAAATTGAAACTAACTAATCAATTTAAAATATTGCTCATAGTTCGATCGATCAAACTTTAAGCACCATAATAAATTATTATGAACAAATTAAATAGCTAAATTCAAATTATTATATACTTTTATATTTTTGTGTGCATTTTTAATGTAAACTTTTTAATTTTAACAAGAACAAATACTATGGTAGTGTTGATGAAAATTGCCTTTAGTAGACTTGATCAAACCTTATAATACTATAGTATCTCCAAATCAAAATTTCCAGAAGATAACCTAAACCAAAATAAAAATCAAGTAATTTGAATGATATCTGGATTTTGATTGTGCTATGTCTGGTTGGAGCAATAAATACGCGTGGACGGGCCAATTCTAGTCCTAACTCTTTCTTTTTTTTCCTACCGACTACTAGTCAATAATTTGCAGTCAAAGAGGGTCGTGCCTGTAGTAATTAACGACCTAATTTAGGTCAAGGTAGCTCTTTCAGTGGTAGTATTCCACATGATAAGTAGAATAGAATACTTGTAATATACGTAGCTCTCCAGTTTTATTTAGGGAGTAAACCTAACTTAACCATATAGCAAAACGAGAGACAAAAGTAGGAAAGAGTGAACGACGTTGGTGGGTATGGGAAGAGGAAGAAGAAGACATTGAAGTTGAGACCAGACGAGTCGAGTCTCTGTATCAGAACATGTGGTGGGTTCGGAAATATCAGTCAAATGATTATTACAGCTCTCTTCCCTGTGGCTGGTGGTGGGGGCATTGTTATTAGCCACCCACTAATCAATCAATACATCTGTCGTCGTCTATGGCCCAAAATAACTGTCTGTCTGTCACTAATTAATCTCTGTGAACGTGCAATGTATTTATGTCGGGCCACCATTTGACACGTGGGTTTTGATCCAAGGGGCACCACGTTGGGCTGTAAGCTATCCATGTATCTATCAGGGTGGTGGAACCTCTGTGTGCGGTTCACAAAAAAACAAATTCAATGACTTGGAACACATGTGGGGTTAGTCTATTGAAATGGAGAGGGTCCTCAGGAGCTTGAATTTTTTAGCAACAGTCTCCTCTCGTGTGCATGTTGCTAATCATATTCAGGGAGAAAGAGCTTATTGGGTGACAGATAATTGCCAGAGGGATAAATATATCCCCCATCTAACCTTTTTTTCCTCCTCGCAATTAGATTGCAATTTGCAGTTTCGGACTTTTCTGTTTCTTTTTTTTTTTTTTTTTGTCTTCTTTTATTTTCCATCGTTTTAGGACGTTCAAATTGAAATTGAAATTGAGTCTATATTTGTTTACTTGTTTGTTTTTACATGTTAGATAAATATGCCTTTTAATTTTAACTGAATAGAAATTTCATATTTATAACTAGAGAAGTAGATTTTGAATTTATGTGAATCCATAATAATGAGTTGGATTGTATTAAATTTTGAAAATGATTTGATGCGATTAATTCACAAAATTTTAAAGTCAAACTTAATTAAAACTTGATTTGATATGTTGATTTGCAAAATTAATTATAGCTTGATTTGATCCATTGACTTGCAAAATATGATATAGTCATAATTTGATATGAAATATTTGATTTAAATTAATTCAAACAATTATTTTAAAAATTTATTTTAAAATAAATTTTTATTTATTTAAAATTAAATGATCTTACCAAAAATTCAAATATTGCTCAATTTTGATATAAATTGTTTTCAATATCTTGATTTAACGAGGCTAATTCATCAATAATTTATCTAAAATGACCGTACTTAAAGTTAATTTAATTGAAATCCACTCTATCTATTTGGCACCTCTATTTATAACCAAATAAAAACTTAATTTGGTAAAAATATAATTCACAGCTAATGAATTTCTAAAATAAATAGAAAACAAATATATTTTTCAGTCTGAATAAATGATTGCAGTACTCTAATAAAACTAATTTTGGTCCTTAAAATTATATGATGATTGAAATAACACAATATTTTAATTTTAAATAATATTCGCAATAAATACACTCTTTTTTCCCCGAATTTCTTGGTTTTGTTTTGTTGTTTTTTGTGTAGTTATCAACTCCTCTCCTGCTAATCCACTGATTAGTAAGATTAACAACTGGTAACGTATACTACTCAACCACAAAATACAACAATAATAGAAAAGAAATGTCTGAATTCATATCACTTTTTTTAAAAAAAAAAAAAAAAATCATCCCACAACTACATGTTCAAATGGAGAAATTCTCTCTATCTGCCCTTCATGAGGTCTCATTCAGGGATAATTTTTCAACTGCCGACAGTTATTATTATTATGGGATTTTTGGTGAATGGGAACAAAATATTAGAAGTTAAATTGAACATGGTACGATGACTATGCAATTTTTTTTAATCACGAAAGAAATAATCCAAAATGCCGACAACGATTTCAGTTGGGCAACTTGTGGAATGTTAGGAGTTGATTTGGGAAATCTCAACTCATTTTGTCTGTTAATTAAGATACAAATCTTTGATTTCACACCTGACCCAAACCAAATTAAGATTCAATCAACCATGCGCGCAACTGGGTTTATTACGTTGGACCCATTCATTGGATGTAATCGTACATAAAAGAAATAGCTTGACGTTTTGTTTCCTTTGCTCTAGGACATTCATTGAGGATTATTCACGCACATGTTGGTTTATATTTATTTATTCTAGTTGGGGTCATTCAAGTTTTATTTGAAACTGGGTGTTGGATTAAAGTTCATAAGTTGGATCAGAATTTGTCATATATATATATATATATATATATATATATATATATATATATATATATATATATATATATATGGGATTATGATCCTCTTAATTTACTATAAACATGATTTTTTTGTGCTTTGTATCTGTTCGGAATTTTTCAAACTTAGCCATCAGCATGCCATATATGCAATTTAAGGCATTTTGGACAGATTTATGGATTCAACATGGCATGCTACATATTCCCTTCATTTCTGAATAACCGATTTAAAAAAAAAAAATTATTTTAGTATAATTATCATTCTTAAATACCAACGCAACATTAGTTGGTTTTTATTTTCATCATCAACTTTTTCTTTCACCTTAAGTAATTGCTTCTTATTAGTGTTAATAATAGAGTTTTGGTTAAAAACAAATTAAGGGGTCGGGATAACGCTCTTTATGGTGTGTGAACTTGTCAAAAAAGTGACAATAAGGTGTTTAAACACTTATTAATTACTGTGAAATATTTAAACCTGTAAATCAATAATATACAAGTGTATACATAAGGTAATCACTATTTAAGTGATGACTTAATATGTTAACATGGACAAAAGCCTAAAGAAAGCAAAGCACATGATATTTAGGTGCTTCTGTGTTGATATAAATGACTATTATGCCTATTGATAGTTTTAGAATCACAATTGAGAGATTAAAGTTTTTTTTTTTTTTTAATGTAAGTAAAATCTTTGGCATTCAAGTGGAGAGGAAAATCTAATGAAGCAAATTGTGAAAAAAAAAAAGAAATCCTAAAATCCAATCAAGCACGTGAACTCTACAAACTATGGAAAGGTAATAGTTTTATCTTTATATGTTATGATTTCTTTTTTTTTTATTATAGTGAATAGTTACAATTTTATTGCGTTTAGGAAAGTTGATTAATTTATTCATGCTATTGATGAGTTTTGTGAATGTTTATTGTTTTTCTTTGTTATTTTATGGCAGGCATGTTATTGATGTCTTTTATGGTGAATTTTTTCCTAGTGGCTATCCCTTTAATCAAATATATGTAGGAGATAAGAAGCTAAATATATATATATATATATATAGAGAGAGAGAGAGAGAGAGAGAGAGAGAGATCTTTTTCTCTTTTGAGAAAGGAATAAAGTAGACGATGAAATTTCATCACATGAAAAAGATGCACTATAAGATTCCACATGTACCTTTGTCATATAGTTTAAGATATTTAAGTTCTTTGACATGTGAAGAGATGATAAAAGAATTAAAAGAGAATAAAAGAATAAAAGTTTATATTGAGCATAAATAATTGAGATATATATATATATATATATATATATATATATATATATATATATATATAGAGAGAGAGAGAGAGAGAGAGAGAGAGAAAGAGAGAGAGAGAGTTTTCTTTTGTCCCTTTTGAGAAAGGAATAAAGGAGACAATGAAGTTTCATCACGTGAAAAAAATGCACTATAAGATTCCACATGCACCTTTGTCATATGGTTTAAGATACTTAAGTTCTTTGACATGTGAAGAGATGGTAAAAGAATTGAAAGAGCATAAAAGAATAGAAGTTTATATTGAGCATAAACAATTGAGGGATATATATATATATATATATATATATATATATATATATATATATATATATATATAAAGAGAGAGAGAGAGAGTGAGTTCTCTTTTGAGAAAGGAATAAAGGAGACAATGAAGTTTCATCATGTGAAAAAGATGCACTATAAGATTCCACATGTACCTTTGTCATATGGTTTAAGATATTTAAGTTCTTTCACATGTGAAGAGATAGTAAAAGAATTGAAAGAGAATAAAAGAATAAAGGTTTATATTGAGCATAAACAATTGAGGGATAAATGTGTAATTTCACGTAAGATTAGAGAAATTGAAGATCTAACATGTGAATCAAGTCAAAGGGCTACTTTTGAAATGAAGTGAAGCAGACATTGCATTAAAGGAAAATTTGAACAATATAGTAACGAGTAATCGGGGAATTGAAGATAGAGGAAATGAAGTTGGTGTAGGTTATGGAAATGAATTTGGTGCAAGTGAGGAATATGAAATTGAAGATGCAGTAACGAGTAATTGGGGAATTGAAGATGTGGAAAATGAAGTTTAGTGCATGCTATGAAAATGAATTTAGTGCAAATGAGGAACATGAAATTGAAGATGCAGTAATAAGTAATTGTAGAATTGAAGGTGAGGGAATTGAAAATGGGGGAACTAAAGTTGGTGCAGGTTGTGAAACTGAAGTTGAGGCAAGTGAACAAGAAGAGGATATTGTTAGAGTAGATGTGTTTGATGACCATGAAGGTGAAGATGAAGAAGTCATTGAGTGTGAGTATATTTATGGTGATGATGAAGAACTACAAGAATCAAGAAAAGCTTTGAAGCAGTTTAAGGAAAATAAAAGGCATAAACATAAGATTGTTGCAGCAAATGAAGATGAAAATTCAAATGATATGCAACATGGGGATCCAAAGAATAATAAGGCTACTAGATGAAGAAGAACAAGTTGTATTTAATGATGGGAATGGATAAGATGAATGGGGTTTTTAATTAGATGAGTATTACAGTCTTGTTACAATTGATGCATCAGATGATGATCATGCTTACAGAAGGAAATCTAAATCTCCAGCATTCCAACCAAATGCTAAAAAGGTTTCCTTTTATTTAGGTATAAGGTTGAATGGTTTGCAATAATTTAAAGAAACACTTACTAAATTTGCAATCCAAGAAAAGAGAGAGATTAAACTAATTAGGAATACATAAACTGAAGTAAGGGCCAAGTGTGTGAAAAGTAATTGTAATTGGATGATTTATGCTTCAAAAGATATATCTGCAAATGCTTTCCTAGTGAAGACTTATAGGCTTGATCACAACTGTCCTTTAACATATAAAAACAAAAGGTCACAACTAAACGGGTTGCTAAACATTACTTATCCAAATATAAGTTAATAGTAGCAATGAGGTTGGTTGATTTAAAGGCCTTAATCAAGACATATTTGAAGCTAGGCTTAACCAAAGTAAGAAGGCTAAGGATCATGTGCTACTTAAGTTACAAGGTGAATTGAAAAGGGAATTCGCTTTGCTATGGGATTATTTAAGAGACACTGAAAGGTGTAATATAGGAAGCATAACATATATGAAAGTAAGAAGACCTATACCGAAACAACTACCTATTTTTGAAAGGTTATACATTTCTTTTGAATGCTTAAAAAAAGGCTTATTAAGTAGTTATAGAAGAGTACTAAGGCTAAATGGGTGTTTTCTGAAAGAAGTAATTAAATAAGAGATTTTAACAGTTGTAGGGAGAGATGGAAACAACCAAATGTTTCTTGTAGTTTGGGCTATAGTTGACAAAAAAAAGAAAAGTAACTTGGGAGTGGTTTTTACAAATGCTTGTGAAAGATTTAGAGGTAGAAGATGGTGATGCATGGATAATTGTTACTGACCAACAAAATGTATACCTTCTAACAATTATGATTGAGCTTGAAGATTTAGAGCTAGAATTTGTATGCCTCTTAATTAATGTTTTGTTGTTGTATGACTTATGCAAAGACTGTTAGATGTTGTTAGTGAAATACTTCGTTAGTCTGAACATAGGTGTTGTGCTAGACACTTATATGTAAATTAGAGGAAAAGGAATGAAGGAAGGCAAGATCTTTAAAAACTATTCTAGATATGTTCCAAATTTAGCAACATGCTTGATTTCGAGAAAAACATGAAAGAGATGAAGAAGTCGATACTAAAAAGGTTTGATGACATGCTTAATATTCGCCCTTGACATTGATGTAGGGCATATTTCAGCACTGAAGTAAAATGTGACATTGTTGATAATAACTTAGTAGAAGCTTTTAATGGTAAAATCATAGAAACAAGGACAAAGAATATCCTTTTTATGTTAAAGGATATTAAAAGATTGGTTATGACTAGATTGCACAATAAATGGATAGGAGAATTTGGAAACAATATTAGGAGGAAGATACAGGATAACGTAATAGCTAGTGGTAATGGTGAAGTGATATGGAATGGGGAAGAAGGGTTTTAGATAGCTAAGAATGATGAGAGCTATGTTGTTGACCTTAAAAATAGAACTTGTGCTTAGAGAAAGTGGGATTTGAGTGACATTCCTTGCCACCATGTCATTATTTCCATCCAATATTTAGACCAAAATCCTGATGTGTATGTGCACAATTGATTTACAAAACATATGTACTTGGAGGCTTATGAACATATGATACAACCTTTAAATGGTCTAAAGTTTTAGCAAAAAAACAATGAAAATGATCCCTCACAACCACCTTCCAATAAAAAAATGCCTAAAAGACTTGCCAAAAATAGGAAGCTGAGATGAGGAATGGAAATAAGTTGTTAAGAAAAAGAAGGATTATGACTCATCAAACATGTTTTAGAAAAGGGCACAATAGGAAAAAAATATCCAAATTTGAAGAATGTCATGGATCAGTCACAAATCCAGCCTCAAATGTCTCCTTAAGTTGAGACAATGCAATCTCAACAAGGACACAAAAGCAAAAAATCCTATCAAACCATAAAAACTTCATGTAGATGTTCATCATTGGTTAGTTAAAGTTGTTTACTCTCGTTTTATGTTTATTATATGATGCAATTATGTTTGTATTTATAGACTCTTGGTGGGAAAAAAAAGTCCATTACTGGGTGTTTTGATCATACAAGAATGCATTAGGTGTTGTAAATGTGCTTTTTATTATGATGTTATCTTTGCATTATGAAGTTATGCTTTTTAATTTGTGCTTTTCAAGCTCCAAGTAACCCTGCAACTAAACATTCTTTGCAAGATCCCTTAATAGGTTACTCTGGTCCTACAAATGTCTCAGCAACACAAACAGATCATGCTCCTGCAAATGTAATTCAACATGATAATGGAAATGCAATTTTAGATATGACAACAAATCATGATCTCAAGTTTGGCAATTTATTTAAGAAGGAAAAACATAAGCACATATATTCTAGGTTTAGGAAAATAGCTATAAAAGGGATATGGTGTCTATACTGGCACTAAAATAGGACATGTGGTTATAAATGTATAAATTTAGTTGGTTATAGATCATGTATTATTGAAAAATTTCAGTTAGTTATGAAACTAACATTCTTTCATTTTTGCAGCCTAAAACTAATAGTCAAAGGGTAATTTACAATGTGGGCATGAGATGAGTTGGCAATGAACCTAAGTTAAAATTCATGATAGAGAAAAAAAAAAAGATTCAAGAAGTGGGGAAAGAATTTCATCATTGGTTCTCAATTGTAGGTAAATGTGAACTTACTTTTAAATTTGTGTTTTTTTTTTCTTATCCTTTCTAAGCCTTATAACATTAATCACTTGCATTTATATATGCTAAAAGTCTAAAAAAATTGAGCACACAATCTACCAAAGGAAAATAAAAGATGTATGAAGAGAGCCAAGACCAATCTAAACCAAATGATAAAAGAAAGAAGCTTATGAGATGCAACTGATATGAAAGTGTTAGCAAGGAAACAAGTAAAGACCTAAAAAACTGGGAATTGAGATTGCAAGTCAAGATACAACTTGAACCACTAGTTTTCACTCAAGAATCCATAATGACAACAGACAATTAATGAAGCATAAATCTTTTGTTTTCTATGATGTGCTGAGGATTTAAGCTTCAAACATATTTTGTCAATTTGTAAATTAATGTCTTTATGGCATGAATATTAGTGACTTTTATTTAGAACAAGTATGCAGTTTTATGCAAAACTTGTTATGGTTGGAGAAGTTCTTTTGTAAGTGTTTGATCAGAAATGCATAACTTTGTGCATAAATTTGTTGTCGTTATTTCCTATTCCTTTTTATTCATCTTTGTGCACCTTTTGATAAAATTTCATATTACTGGAACCATCTGTTTGATGCACTTTTTGATGTTGCTAGAACCATCTACTTTCTCTCTTATTGCTCTACATAATGTTGTTGCAACCATCTATTTCCTCTCATGATGTGATCAGTTTTTGCTATAATTTAATTGATGACAAATAAAACAAATGTGATATTATACATTGCTTCATCTCTTTCCTTTGCATTTGTTTCCTCTTATTGCTCCGCATAATACATTGCTTTTGACATTAATACCAAATGCCATATTGCCAACAATATGGCATTTCCCTCCAATATTGCGAATAATAGAAAATATACAAAAAATAATCGTCACATTCATCTATCACAATCATTACCTTACTAAAAATTCTATTACATTCATAAAACTAAACCAATGACATCCATCTATCACAACATTACCACACCAAAAATGATTTCCATTAAAAGGGAATCCAAACAAAATTACTAACATTTTCTTTCAAGCATTTCATCAAACATATTGCCAATAACATAAATTACACAAACAAAGGTAATAATTCCCTTTCATTTATAAACAAAATCAATTACATTCATAAACCATGACCGAACCAAATTTTGAATTCCATCAATTGGGAATTCAAATAAAATTGCCAACATTAGATTCCATTACATTCAAAACCTAACATAAATATTAACCTAACTAACTAACATTGACACCTTCCTTCCATTTCATAAACAACTAATTTATATTACCATTTTCATCTGCCTACTATAACTATTAGACCCAACATTCAATCATTTCATTATAAGCACCATGAAGAAAACAATTGCCCATGCCCATAACCATTTCTCCCTTTCGTGGCTTCTTTGGTTTTCAGCTTCCATAGTTGTGATCCTCCTCAATAACCCAGGTGATATAAACCAAGGAAGCACTAAACAGGAAGATATGCTCCAACTCAAAGGACTAATGACAATAACTCGCCTCAAGAAGGTTTTAGAAGATTTTGACAATATCCTAAATAATTTTCTAAGAATATTTCTAAAAATATTTTAAGAATATTCCTAAAAATATTTCCTAAGAATATTCTTAGAAACTTTCAAGAGTATTCTAAGAATATTCCTAGAAGCTTCCTAACATATTCCTAGCATCTTTGGATGGAGGAACAATAATGCTAAAGAGGAACTAAAGGGGGGCACACAAAGGAGGAAGACCAGTCAATGTATCTTCCAAGATAACCAAAGATCTTCGAAAAACTTCTTCTCTTCCTTATTTCTCTTTATGGTCGAATCCTACACGTATTAGAATAAAATTTTTCTTTTCCTTTCTTCTATTGGAAAAACACTTATTTAGGAGTTTAATTCCTTAGTTGCCTGAATAACACTAGTCATTTGCCTATTTTGTTTGTTTCTTCTTTCTAGTTTAGAATTAAGTATTTTTTCCTATATAGAAAGGTAATGTAAAGCCTATATAAAGGCTATCGAAAATGTGAAAGAGGTAGTTTATGATGAATGTGTGAGATTAAATTCCCTTTTTAAGTTCTTGAGTGGACTTAGTAAGATTGTTGAGTGAAGGCTCCATAATTTCACAAACTTGTTAATTCTAATCTTAAATTGGCTTAGTTAATTTAGGGTTTGAATTAACACCTTTAAATCTTTATAACTTAGGTTGTTAGAAATAAGTTTTCTAGAGGTCTAATTGGAATTTAAAGATCAAAATCATTACTTGATTTGAATAGATTCTGACAACTAGTTCTTACGCATACATGTAAGGAATTCAATCAACTTCATTCGTATCACTAGGTATTATTTCTTTTGCTTGATCACATAATGGAGGATCAGTCTATCTAAAAACGTTCAATCCACCATCTTCACATGTCATGAATCTTCTACCTAAATTTTGATTCGTTTAGGAGGTTTGCATTGTGCATCTCTTACCACAAAAGCACATATCAACAACAACAACCTCATTTATTTTCAAAAACCTTAGAATTTGAATGACAATGAGATGAAATATGACTAATGAAATAGTAATGAAATATGAATCTTTTTTTCTTTCTTTTATCTGTAATGATATGGACAAAAATGTTTTTTGCCCATGAAATAACGCATGCTTCTCATGTGCAAACTCTGGTTTTTTCACTTTATGCCAGTAAGGCAAAATTTTTTTCAGTCCCATTAAATTACAAGGCAACCAGATAGTTAGCTAATGTCTACACTTGTTTGTTATTCATTTACTGATTCAAACACCTATTTGTTATAAATATAAGTTCAAACACTTGATTGTCATTTTTTAAAAAAGTTCACACACCATAGGGGCATTATCCCTAAGGTGTCTATATTGTTTAAAATTATTTCCAATTAATTGCTTTCAAAATCTAAGTTCACATCTCTAAAACAATAGTTATTCAGAAATGAAGCGAGTATATGTTAACTTTTTCACAATTATTAAAGGTGACAAATGGATGAGTTGGAATGATTTTAGATTACAAGCAGGTCATATTATCACCTATAATTTTAATTTTGATGAATAAAATATGACTTTAATTCTTAAAATAAATTTAAATACTTAGTAGTTTAAATTTGGTCAATTTTGATTTGATTAAGATAGAGTCATAGAAATCAGGTCAAATTTAAATAAAAAATTTTTAGGATATTTTAAGTTTAAATCATTTGAAATTTTCTTTCAAATTAAATTTAGTGGAATAACTTTCTTAAATGAATTCAAATCTATTGAAAACTGTCACCTCTATTCATTATCAATTAATTCCAACTCATCAGTTGAAGTGTAGTTGACAAAATAAAAAAGATCCTATTGTTATAAAGAATAATAAACATAAATGCAGTCAATTTATTGAAATTAATTGAAGAAAAATTATCATTTGAATCCAAATCATCTATTTTCAAATTGTAAACATGCACAAATACTTAGTTAAAGCACAAATACTTAGTTAAGTGTAGAGAAAACTCTGAAATAAGTTTTGGGTTTGTTTTCTAAATTGATTTACATTGTATAAATTTGAACTATTAATTAGACTACCCCAAGGATAGAAATCATTTTTCACAATATAAAGTCTCTTGTTAGTTTTTTATTTTTAACAAAAGGAGATGGAAAAAGGAGAAAAAAATATTTACTCAAAATATTACGTTTCATTTCACTCAAAATATAAGTGGGAGTTTTTCCTATCTCCAACTAATTTATTTAAAATTTGAATTTTAAATAAATATATCATTATTGGTACAAGGATTGCAATTAGAGATGGAAAACAAGTTGGATAGAATGAGATCAGATTAGATTGATATTGAATCAATCATTTTTGAGTCATTTTTTTTCTAAAAAGTTAGGGTTGAGTCAATTCAAATTGCAACCAAGTTAAGTCAAACCATCAAAAAGTATATAAAAGAATTCAGATTATTTTCATATCATTTTTTAGATTTTGAGTTAGGTGAGACACTCATAATTTTAACATTTTAAAAATATTAATTTGATTTTTAAATTAATTTTAAATATTTTTAATAATTTAAATGAAATCAAACTCAAGTCAAAACATATTGACTTCAGCTCAAATTAATTCAATTTTATTGCAAGTAAGATTTGATTTAAAAATTTTTAGGTCATTTTGAGTTTCAATAATTTTAATTTTCTCCCAATATTAATTTGGTTTTTAAATTAATTTTAAATATTTTTAAATAATTTAAATCAAATCAAACTCAAGTCAATACATATTGATTTAAGGTCAAATTAATTCAATTTTGTTGTAGGTAAGATTTGATTTAAAATTTTTTAGGTCATTTTAAGTTTCAATCATTTTAATTTTCTTTCAAGTTAGGTTTGGTTTAGGTCGTCTTAAGCTATAAAAACATTCCTTGCAGTAGATTTAGTGAAAGGGTCAACCACCATGAGATTCGTAGAAATCTGTTGTAGCACTACTTCCTCTTTTCTGCATAGATGTGTTTAGTACGTCTATGGTATTTAGGATCTTTAGCATAAGCAAGAGCTGCAATGCTGTCACAATGAATGGTAATGCCTCTTCAGCATGTGGCACTGCCTTAAGATGCTTTAAGAATCTCCTTAACCAAATTACATCTAGAACAACTGCATAATGGATTAAAAACTATGCCTTTATGATGGAAAAGGGTACAAAAATATGTTTCTTGCAACATTCATCTAAATCGTCACTCTAGTCAATAATTCTTTAAGATCTCACATAATTCTCTTCATCGCTTTCCAATATTCAAATCTCAATTTTAATTGATATTGACTGACTAGTCCAACAACATAACCAATGTTAGGATGAATGCCCAACATCATATATATTGAGCTCACAATAACACTTATATAAGGCATTCTTTATCATTTATTAACTTCTCAAGAGTTTTAGGACTCATATTAAGGCTTAGATTTTGTCTATTTGCAATAAGATTGTCTATATGCTTGCAATTTTTTACTCTATATTAATTAATTTTTTTTTATGATAAATTTAATAGTTTCTTTGAATGAACTCCTAGGATTATGAGTACATTAAAAATAGTTTTTATAGTGGTAATATATTAAGCTCATAATAACACTTATATAAGGCACCCTTGCCATTTTATTAGCTTCTTCAATACTTTTACGGCATAAATTAATGCTTAGATTTGTCCATTTGCAATAAGATTGTCTATGGGCTTGCAATTTTATATCTTTATTAATTAGTTTTTGTGATAGATCTAATTAGTATTTTTTTTTTTAAGTGATCCCTTATGATCTTCACTATGAGTACATAACTGATTTCGCCATGTCTATCTTAAAAGTTGAGGACATTCATGTTTTTGTGATGACTACCATCTTCATATCGCTACTGGCTAGTATAATGTTATCATATTTATTTAAGAAATATATTCACAAAATTGTATAAATGTTTTACATAAGATTCACATGGCTTTGCACAATTAAAATAAAAAAAATCCTAGATATCAACTTAAATTGAAAAATATTTTATATTTATTTCTTATATATCATTAAAAAATGTTTTTAACTTCGAGCTCACACTTGAAAAAAAATAAAAATATAAACTTATAAAAATTATATTTACAAAATTCAAATATATTGACAATATTAATATAAACGTAAAAATCTAAATTCATATAAATTACATGTGATCTACTTGTCTGCAATAAATTAAAGATTGTCTTATAAATCATACATAGTGCAATTTAAATAACTAACAATGCTACTGTATATTTTGTTCATTTGGCTTTTAATAATAATTAAAAAAATTAGTGAAAGTTATAATAGAAGGAAATTACATGCATATATAACTCAACTACTTAAACGTTATAATTGATTGTCAAACTAAGCACAAATAAAAATTTTGCACCCATTTCACATTGCTAAAATAATAGAAAACTAGTTAAAATACTAATGATATGATTTTCAGACTTAGGGGTTGGTAGTTGCGAACTTTAATTGTCTATTATTGCCTTAACATCATGTAAATGTATTCAAATTGGTATTCATAATTTTAAGGTACAGAATTGGCTTGCTTGCACTAGAATATGTTTAATGAAAAATAATTCTTGTTTAAGTTATCTTTCTTTTTGTAACTTAATAATAAAATATGAAAACTACCTATACTTTTTGCTAACTACAAATTAAATGACTACTTGAATAGGAAAAAGAACAATAATTTGAATAAAAAATTTAGCAAAGTTATAGATGTTTTTATTTGTAATATGGTCTCAAAGCATTGCTGCTTAGGATAGAGCACACGACATATCACTTAAATTAAAAGATGCAATGGTTTCAAACCTTTGCAATAAAATCCCTAAGACATAAGGAAAAAAGCAAACAAGACTCTTGTGTCGAAGTTTTATTTTAGTAGAAATTTATTTATGAACTAATGCGATTCTCAAGTAGATTTTCGTCTACAACGCCATCTAACTAAATCAAGAAGTTGAGATAATAACAGTTTTCTAATACATAATTATGCTCAAATAAGAGATTCTATTCTAGTATAGTATTCTTTCTTTTTCCTCCTTTCTCTATTGATTATGTTAAAAGTCCTAATCTATGCCAATTTTCATTTATAGCCAAAAGTAGGGCTGAGAATGGTTGGGTCCAATTCAAGAATTTATGAATTTTCAAGACCGAACTAAAATTTCAAAGATTTTAAAAATAGAAAATTGATACCAACCCAAATTTTTTGTCTGATTAAGTTCAATATCTTATAAATTGAAAATTGTTCAATTTGATTCTTTCAGGATGGTTACATTCAGTTTAGTACTAATTAGAATATTTGATTATTTTAATTTATTAAAAACTATTTTTTTATTTTTAATCTTTATGAACTAAAAAAAATAAAGTTTATAGTTTTCACTTTTAATCATTGAAGTATAAAAATAAATAAGTGATAGTTTAATAAATAATAACTAATAAATTACATATTAAATATTAACTTGCAATATTTTTAATGTTTACTACTAATTTATAATTAATAATTAATAAATAGTATAATTATTAGTTATTAGAGCAGTAATTATTAATGTATACTAATTGAATGGGTTAACTAGTAAAACTAATAATTAGAATAATTATTTTATATATATATATATATTGGTTTGGTTTTTTTAGTTTAGATTGCAATACAGTTCGATCTCATTCTCTATTCAGATAATATAAAATCTTTGATATCAGCCCAATTAAAATTGATATGGTTCAATTTGGATATTTTACTATTATTAACATAAGGGATTTTCAATTTCGATTCAGTTTAATTCGAAAATCTCCAAGTCCACCCTTAGCCTAAACTATACAAGCAACCAATTGTAGTCAAATCTTAATCATTACTGATTGTTGATTTCAATCAATCTTTATTTCACTCAAGACAATTTCGAAAATCAAAGTATTGCGGTATTCTAATGTTGGATTCAATATTGTTGAATTTATAGTTTATGCTTTTGTTTTTAATGTCTCCTAAAATGTAAATCTAGGCTGTGATTCCCACTTCATGCTTTGACCTATTCAATTAAAGCTCATCGACAAAATGAGAGGACACGGATCTTATAATGGCTAATAGCAGGCACTGCTAGTTCAAGTTTTATGCGACAACTGGCAAATATAACACTCTAAATGTTAGATAAAATTATAGCTTGTGTAATATATGAAAATTCTTTATAACATAAATTATTAAAGAAGAAAAAAAACAAACAAAGCAAGGAAAACTAATAATAACTTGCCTTCTACTATGCGGAAAAATTTTACCAAGGGCCCCTCCTTTCTCTGCTAGACGAAAGGATAACTGATGAACTTACTAAATTTTTTTCAGACACTTTAGATAGGCATAGAAGTGGACTGAGGCCTGATGTTCAAGATCTTGCACCTTCATATGGACAACTTGGTTTTGGTGTCACATTGCCATTTCTCACTGCAGAGTCACATCTAGAAGATCATACAATTTATGAATCAGAATCTTCTTATTCAAGTGGCATAACTAGAGAATGTAGATTGGATCATGGGCAACCTTTGCATGGAGGCAAAGAAAATGAATTCTAGTGGACCATGAATGAACTACAAAGTTATGCAAATGGGCCTACTGTTTCAAAAAATTGCCTTTACTCATGCAATACAATTCCAACGGCTCCCCAAAATTGGATATATTTCTTTTATTTTTAGAAAATAGGAAGAGAAAGTGAAATGCAAATAAAAAATAAATAACTAAAAGAACAATACATTGACATTAAAAATGAAATGAAATACCCAACTTGAGGTAAAACAGTAGCAGGCTTTAAATTCGCAAAGAGGTTAAGACCTTCTCTAAGTTGAAGCAACCCAATGTTTGGCTTCAAACGTTTTTCATTATTATCCCATTTATACCTTCAAGGTTAAAGAATTAAGCAATCATCATTTACTATCTTTTTCTTTACTTTCTAAAGCAATCAACTCAGGAATGAGAAAAATAAAGCTAAAGTAAAAAAGTACCTTCCAGTGGCACTAAGAAGAACCACACCAGATTGCTTAGTGGTCGAAAGGGTTTCCTCCGGCAATGGAACTCCAACCACATCAAGTGCAAATCCGCCCATTGGCATTTGCTGGAAGTCGAATTCAATCCCATATATATTTCAAGAAAATGTAGAATTTTTATTTTTTAAAAAATTACAATTAAACGGCAGTTTCAATAAACCTACTACCTTTTAGAGTGTCAGCAAACTTGAGGACATTCCCAGTGACATAAATGACTTTGGCGCCAATACTGTCATGATGTGCGTCTATTTTATGATAATAAATGTATCAAAGAGAGGGAGAGCAGAGAAGAGAATGAGAGCTTACGGCAAGGAAGCCATAATAAAACTAACATAGGTTTTGAAAAACTATGGCAATTATAGAACTCATTGAAGGTAAAATATTATTGAGAGTAACTGTATGTTTCACCTACCAAATCTTTTTACAAAAGAGCCCCCAAGTAACTATGCATCTGAGAAAAATTAAGCAGCATTAACAAACACCATATCTCATATGCTATTTTTTAATAAATTCCATAACGACCATCATCAAAGCAAGTATGTAACTCCAAATTAATAATTAGAAAAAAATGTGTTATGATATAAATGAGGGATCAAACCTACTCGAAGTCCTCTCTCGAATCAAAGTCAAATTCAAACAATTTTATTCAATGCATCTATGTGTCCAAATTTATGTGATCTAATTCTTTATTATCAAATATGATTGTGTTTCTATTTTCCATTTGCAGGTGTTACAAGGAGTTGCTGGTGTTACGGGGGCATAAAAGGATGAGAATAGATAAAAGTTTTAAAATGAAAGAGAGAATTAAAAGGAGAGAGTTTGAAAAATACTTTTTGTTTTTGTGACCATAAAATTTTGTTACTCAGGCATAACATCAAATTTTAGTTATATCTAAAATAATTTATAATAAGATTATTTTATTTATAATAAAAAAAGAATTTTGTGACCACTAGTCACAAAATCTATTATAAAATAAAGTAATTATTGCAACATAAATATATTTTATTTTTACTACAGGCTGAGGTTCGGCTATAGGTTGGTGTGGTACGAATATAAGTCTAGAACTAATTGTATGCCTGGTGAAGACATGAAAGGTATGGGATTGATTGGAGTCTTTGCAGGTTTAATGGGAGATAATGGTTGTTCCTGGGTTGGTAATGTAGGTGGCTATGTGGTCGACACAACTAGGATCTGATTAGGAGAAACATTTGGAGACGAAACAGAAGGGTTAGGAACGATACCTGATTGCAAAGGTAGAACCGCAGATGGATAAGAAATTGTCAACCAAGGAGAAAAGGATGGTTGTGGTGTACCTTTGGGCATGCTAGGCGAGTTCTTCGAAGTTTGAGAATAGGAGAAAGCATACAGTTAACAAGAGTAACATCAGTTTGAAAAGCACAATGCCAATATTTAAATTGAACATGAGCTTTTATTAACAACGTTAGTCCAATTTTTATAACATGTCCGATTTTTCTCTCTGAAATTCCATTTTGCTCATGCCTACAAGGACAAGCTATAGGATGAAATATCCCATGAGTTTTAAAATACGCATTTAATTTTTGATATTCACATCCCCAGTCCGATTGAAAAGCCAAAATCAAGAAATTAAAATTGTCAGTTTTATCATGGCTTCAAACTGAAGAAATTGATTATAAACATCACTTTTATTTTTGAGGAAATAAATCCAAGTGAATCTTGTAAAATCATCAATAAATAAGACAAAATAACGAAAACCCAAATTTGATAGAACTGGGGAGGTCCCCAAATATCAGAATGGATTATGTGAAAGGGTTTGGAGCTGTGATGCTCTACTAAAGCTAATGGAATCCAAGATAACTTCCTTAACTTACAAGCAGAACACACAAATCCTGATTTTGAATAAGAACAAGGTAAATTATTCTCGGCTAAAATTTTAGAGACTATTTTTGAATGCAGGTGACCAAGCCTTGCATGGCAATCGTCAAATGTGGCAGCCTCAGCCAAAAATGCCTGCTTTCGTTTGATTGGCAAGAAATATAATCCATCGTTGGTGCTTCGGCCTTGCAACGGGTTTTCGCGAGTCTTCTGATCCTTGACAAAGAAATGGTGAGGCCAAAATTCCATAAAGAGTTGTCTTTAGTAAAACGATGAACAAATAAAAAGGGGTTTAATAATTTGAGGAGCATGAAGAGCATTATTTAATGTGAAAACGCACTTCGATTGATTTGAAAGAATGGAGGATTGACCTTTATTGGCGATTAATAACCCTTCTCCATTTCCAACTTTTATCTAATCCAAACCATAATCCTTTTTAGTGTTGTAGAGAACAGAGGGATCAGGAGTCATGTGGTCATTGGCGCTTGTGTCTGGATGCCATCCAGCTATAGATTCAGCAATGGAGGGAGAGTAAGATGGTGTCATAGGCACTTGGTAGAGACCTAGATAAGTAGCAGACTGTCTCCGCTAAACAAGGTTTCGCTTGTAGAGTTCATTGTTGTTGTGGTTGGCGTGGGGTGTAACGATGATGGTAGCGGTCAGCCGTATGATTTCAACAATCACAAAATTGACTAGGTCCTTTGTTTCTTCCACTTGATGGGCGAAATTCCTGGTAATTTGATGAGGCGTGAAAAGGAGGCCTAGTTGATGTATTCGGCTTATAAGCAAGATTGGCCGTCGCATTATCACTCATGCTTTTGAGTAAGATTTCATGGGTGAATGGTTGACTGTAAAGCTCTTGAAAACTAACTGGTTCAGTTCGCAAGTTGAGAGCTATGATGATAGCATGGTAAGCGCTTCCAATATTACGATATATAATTGCATTAAACTCGGCTGTGGTCGTGGTACGTCCTACTGCTGCAAGTTCATCTATTAAAGCTTTGGCCTTTTGAAGATAGGCAGAAATTGATAAGTCATGTTTCTTTAATTCTTGTAACTCAATATGAAGCTGGGGTTGTCTATTTTGAGATTGAAACCCGAAAGCACTTGCTAGTGCTTGCCAAACGACAAAGAAAGAATTAAGGCCTATGATGGGAAAACCTCTTCTGTCTGAAACCAAGTCACATAATTTGGGTTTAGGATAGGTTGGGGGGGGGGGGGGGGGGAGGTGGGGGGGTGGGCGGTGTTTGACAAGGTGGAGGTGGTTCAGTCCCATCAACAAAGCCATGTAGATTTTGATAATTTAAAAGTGGAAGAAACTGAGTCTTCCATGCAATATAATTTCTAGAATTTAATTTGATGGCAAAGTGTTGATGAGTGATGGTCGTTGCAGGGGTAGCAATAGTGGTAGTAGGGACAATAGCGTTGGCCATGGGTAACAGGAAAAAAAAAAAATGGAAGGGTTGTTGGTTATGGCTCCGATACCATGGAGAAGTGTATGAACTAATATATTTCTCTTATATGTTTCACATTAACTTTAGCTTACAATATATATATATATATATATACACACACTACAATAGAGGATGAGCTTTAAGAAACCAAATACAACTCAACCTAAAACACTAGCAGTATAAATAATAAACAAATTCTGCAGATATTATCCTTATCCTTGACAGCATATAAGAAAAATATATCACTTCATAAACTTCTACACTAAATACGTGACTCATTTTTTTAAGAAGTCACAAAATCTTAATATGTTATGATAACGTTTTATATTGTCACTAATCTACGTGATTAAAACTTAAAAAGTTGAATTTTGTGACTAGTTCAAAACTATTGTCACATATAATGTATATTTTGTAACAATAATTTTTATGACTATATAAATATTATACAAAATAAATGAATTTGTAGTAGTGAATACTTAGCTGAAATGATTAAAAAACACTGTGGTTCTATTTTGCAAATTGAGATCTGAAAAGAATTTAATAAAAAATTTTTATTTTAATGATTTTATTGTTTGAAAAGTTTAATTTTAAAAGAATTTAATTATTAATATATAAAATTAATTTTGATCACAAACTCGATTTTAAATGAGCATGTATCATTTATCAAACAATTATATTAAAAATACTGATAAGTGGCAATATGAAATATTTTATTTTATTGTGTGGCAAGTAAACTATAGTTAACAATTAATTTCCTCAATTAATCAAAATAAAATCAATAAAGTTTAATAATATAGAAAGTTCTTTGCATAAAAATAATTTAACAAGTTTAACAATGTAGAAGATTATTCATATTCATAATAATCAATATTCAATTTTTATATAATAAGAAAAAATAAAAAATAGTAAAAAAATGAAATTATGAAAGTTTATTTTACAAAAATTATATTATTATTAGCATTTATTATATTAATTTAATTATAATTATGATTTTATTCATTTGCTTGATAATAACTTTTATAAAATAATAATTAGATCTTAATTGTTGTTTATATATTAATTTTTAATTATTCAACTAATTAACTAGTTATTTCTTAAAAATGTAGAAAGTTTAATTATATTGAAAATTTTCATATAAACAAATTTATAAATTTATGAATATACTGAATTCTTCATATTCATAGTAATCAATATTTTCTATATAATCAAAAATTAAAAATTGAAAAGATAAAAAAAATTCATTAAAAAGTAAAACTATGAATTCTTATTTTTGTATCACAAATTTATTTTATTGAAATTCATTATACTGATTTAATTATAACTAAAATTTTAATATTTTATTTTATTTAATAATTATTTTATAAAATAATAATTAAATTTTAATTATTATTTATATATTAATTTCAATTATTTAACTAATTAACTAATTAATTAATAACAATAATATTAAATTTATTTAAAACTTATTGTTATAATCATATCATGCAATGTTCGAATCCTCTCAAACTCAATTTTCAACTAGTGTTTATCATTCGTCAAGTAATTATATTAACAATATCATATTTTTGACAAGTGATAATATAATATGTTTTCATTTTATCATAGGGCAAATAAGCAAATGATAAGTATTTAGTTTTCTGAATTAACCAACAAATTTAGAAAATTTAGCAATATAGGAATTTTTTCACATAAAAATGATTTAAAAAATTTTAACAATGTAAACAATTTTTCATGCCTATAATAATCAATATTTAGTTTACTATATAATAAGAAAAATTTAAAAAAAATTAAAATGATAAAAAATTGAGAACAAAAGAAAAAATAAAACTAAAAATTTTCTTTTTTATTCAAAAATCATATTATTATTAAAAACTATTATGTTGATTTAATTATAATTTTACTCCACAATAACTTTTTATAAAATAATGATTATTTATATTAATTTTAATCATTTAACTAATTATTTGATAAAATATATTTGTTAATTTTACAAGTGGCAAATAAGCTAATAACTAAATATTTAATTTTCTTAATTAACCTCGACTATAAAAAAAATTAATAATACAGAAAGCTCTTGATAAAAAAATAATTTAGAAAATTTTAAGTTTTCTATATAACAAGAAAAAATTAAAAAACTAAAAAATGACTAATAAAAAATTGTGAAACTGTGGATTTTATTTTATTTTTATATTATTAGAATTGATTATATTAATTTAATTATAATTTTATTTCATTATTTTATTTACATGATAATAACCTTTATAAAATAGTATTATGTTATAAAATAAATTTTATTTTAATCATTCAACTAATTAACTAATTATTTGATAAGAATAAATATTAAATTTATTTAAAATTTTTTATTATAATCATATTGCGTTATGCAAGAGTTTGTGAACAGTTTTATCATTTTAAAAAATAATTTAATGATAAAATCAAACTAAATTAAAATTTTTGAGAGAATTTATTTCAATTAAAAAATTTAGACAAAATTATTATAGTAACTTTATAATTAAAAGTAGCAATATTTGTTTTAAATAAATATTTAAGAAAATAAAAAGATTTCAATTAATTATTGATTTATTCCCATAGTGTTTGGTTCAATTCTAGTTTAAAATTTATTTCAGTTACAAATGAATTTCTTATAGAATTCATTTGCAAATGAATTTCTATGTTTATTATACTATAGAAATAAAATAGAATTCATTTCGAATGAAATGAATTTTGTGTTTAGTTTAAGTGTAGAATTCAATAAAATATTTTATTTTATAAAAATATTATTGTGCTATTTTTAAAATTTTTTTATAGATAGAAAAAAAGAAAAGAGAGAGCGGATAGAGAGAATGAATAATGAGTAGACAAAATGGAAGAAATAAAAGAGAAAAGAGAAAGCAAAATGAAAAAAGTAAGAACAAATATTTTAATTAAGACTATTTTTGTTATAATACGACTTTAGAATTTATTTTCAAAATTTATCAAATTTAATAGAATTTAATTTATAAGTTCAATGATTAATTATCATTTATATTAAATACATAACGTATGAATTCGCAAATAAATTTTATAAACATTATGTAATTCATTTATATCTAAACACAGCGAATAGATTTTACACGAGAAGATTCCCAAACATTAGAATATATTAAATGAATAATGCTACGCAGTCCATCTATATTATCTTGTCTTATAACGCGCTTTATGATCCAAATAATCGTTTCATTCTTTTATTTTAATACCAAATTTGAAAAACAAAAAATCACTTATAACAAATCCAAATAACCTTTTCATGCTACATGTGGTGCCAACTCATTGTCTATGAAAAATGATCCATTAACTCATTGTCATTCTTTTTTTTAATATTGACTATAGATAAGTATCACTCAGGCACTTGTAAGGCGAGACAATATAAGGCGGACTGTGTAGCATTATTCAAATTAAATCTAGACGACTTCTATTTTAGCCCTAAACTCGTGCAGCAAACTAAAGAAAACCCACTAGTATACATCCTCAGGAGCTATATAAGTGTTTTCTTCTTCGAGCCTATGAATTTATACAGATATATCCACGCTCCATAATCAATTACCCATGTCACAAGCATACAGTTCCATAAAAGCATTGTTTATAACTCAAAAATTTTAACCTAAAAATGATAAGCAAACTTCCCCTGGAGACGAAAATTAGACAAATGTTGTTTATAAATTTTTTTAAAGCAAATCGCTTTGTTTGAGGGCACAAAATCGCTGAAAAGGAGCTTTTGAAGATTCCATCATTCTTCCAAAGACATATACGTGTAGTCTATAGATCTAAAGAGGGAGAGGAAACCCAGTTTTTGCCAGATCAGAATCCGACCAACAGCATGACAACTAACCGAAATAACTGCCACGCCTACATGCTTCAAAACTCTGTTGCAAACTACTGTGGCTGATGAGTCCTAAAAGTGAACTTTTGCTATTGTATTGCCATGTATGGCATGCCTACATGCGGTGCCATGTCAAGTTGACTAATGAAATGACACCTGCGGGTCCCTTAATTTCCACCATTCTGCCCGAAAGGAGTAATGTCTCATGATCTATAATCTAATCTGCATGTCCCCTTTGCCTTTTTTTTTTTTTTTTTTTTTATCTATCTTGTTTCCTTTTTCCAAACGTTATTATTATTATTATTATATGTTATTCACTTTTGAATTGGTTTGTTCAATGACTGAAATTGCCCCACGTCTATGGATGTGATTGCTTGGAACTTGCTTACCCATTTAGCAGTTACACTTCTAAAGCTTCTGAATTAGATGCAACCTAAATTTGCTGAAACAATAAAGAAGCCATTCATGTAATTGAAAGAAACAATAAAGAAGCCATTCATGTAATTGAAACTAAGTATATGAATATATAGTTATAATTTTTATGAGTTTTGGTTAAGTTTATCTTACTTATTATAGAGCAAGAAATTATAGTTTTGTCCAATAAGTTTAATTAGCTGAATTATACTAGTGTACGTGTAAAATTATGAAATTGTAATTTTAAATTTTAATTCAAAAAACAATTAAATTAGTTGATAAAGGAAAAAGCAAGATAGGATAAGAAGACAAAATAAAAGAAATGACGATTATGGCTCCACTTTATTTGTCCAATATGTATAAATAAGAGAGAAGTTGCCAAGTATCAATTACAGTAATTCTTTACACTCAAATGAGTAAGTAATTAAGAAAGGAAGGTTAAAGGATAAGCTTTAATGTTCACCTTTCCAAAATTGCTTGAACATGGAAAGCAAGCCATTAAGATTTCTTCTTTATTTGACTAATTAAGCAAAGATTATATTGAAAGATATGCAAGAAGTCAATTCCTTTAAATAATTTATGAAACCTTATAACAGATAACTATCCATAACTACTGGATAATAAAGAGAATGGAATCCTTCTGTCCTTCTTCATTTGGCCCATAAGTTATAACCTTTATAGGTAAAGCTGATTACATCCATATTTTGTTACTGTTACTATTATTACACAACACATTAGTAAATTAGTTACTAGGTTAAACATTGACTCTTTAGATAAAATCTACAGAAACATCATGTACTATGTATAGATGCTAATAAAGTGTAGAATAATTGAATAAAGGAAATCAAATTAAGGAAAAAATAAACAGCCATCGCTTTGGTTTGGGTCCTCGTTTGCTATTTGTTAGTTTGTTCTTGGCTGTTGTTCCACTTTCATGCTATGATGCTCGCAAGATTTCTTCAACTTTTTGGTCTGGTTTAGTTTGTTAATGTATGTTAAGGGGCTGCCTACCGTGAAGATTTTGGTTTGATGGACCCAATATTGTTCTTTTACTTTTTATCATTATTATTTAGTGGAGTAGGTGTGTATAAGAGTGAGACGAAGATAACTAGCGTGCAGCTAATATTACTTACCAAACAAAGAAAAAAACGAGGAAATTAACTTATAACTAGAGAATGATCCAATTTCGTTTTTGGATTAATTTGATTTTGATTGATTTTCGGATTAATTTGATTGATTTAATTTAAATTATTTGAATATTTTTAAAATTACTTAAATCAAAATATTTTTAAAAAAAATTAAAAATTAAAAATAATTCAATCCTAGAAAAATCAAATTTCTTTTTGTGACGTGATTCAATTACCCAATCAGAACTCGTACGATAAAAAAAATGTAATCTGATACCAATATAGTTTAAAATTAATCTAAATCAAACTTATTTTTTTACCTCTAATTATAATAAATAGAAATGGCAAATGGCCAAATTAGATATTTTTGAGTCATGATGTTTTTGAGTCGGTGAAGGTTCGAATCGCTCAAGATTCGAGTCACTCATTTAGTGTACAAATAAAAAAAAAATTCAGATTTACTCTTAAAAATAATATTTCAGATTGGGTCAGATTGAGATATTTGTTATTTAATATTTAAATATATTTTTAAAAAATATATTTAGATTTTTTATTATTTATGTTATATTTCTCATAATTTATTAAGAAAAAATAATAATTTTCTTTAAAAAAATTATTTTGTAATTAACTAGATTTTACATAAAGAGAATTAAATTTTTTTATTTTCATTTTAAATGTTTAATAAATTAAATATAATTTATTTTTTAAGAGTAAAAGACTATATATAATAAAAACAAACAATTGAACTAAACGATAGAGAATTGAAAATAAAAAAAATATTTATATTTTTAAATAAAATTTAAATATTTTTAATAATTTACATTAAATTATTCTGCTTAATCTATGGGTTTGAATAAGATTGGATTAATTTGATCTAAGAGTCAAGTTAGAGTTGAATCAAGTTTGGCTCAAAAATTTTAGTTTCAATTATTTCAAAAAATTTTTTAAAACCGAGTCAAGTTTGACACTTTTTCAAACAAATTCAATTTAAATTTTTAGATCAAATTAAAAAAAATGCAACGTCTAATAACAATTAATACTGTTTGCTTAGGCCACATATAGTTTATCATGTGGCTTCAGATGATCAAAAGCTGTTTATCACTCACCACTACTATTTTTGTCATTTTCTTCACTTCAAATTAATATACAAAATAAATAAATTTTGCAGGTATATATAGGCATTATTAGCTTGCTTCGGTGGAACGTGATTATTAAAGCAAAAATAATTAAGGCATATGTATGCTTAGGAAAAAAATATTGATTAAAGTAATAATAATGATAAGAATTAAAAAAAAAAAAAAAAGGCACATTTACATCATTGGAACTATGATCTTTCCATTAGAAAAGCTTACCAAATAGCAAACGGAACCCTTAAAAAAAGTGTGATGGCTCACTTGTTGCCACCGCTGATTATGGGACTCAAATAGTTATTAACTTTTCTTTTTCCTTTTATCCTATTCCCTACATTATTTCCATATATCTTTCCTGAAACTTCCTTTTATCGATTCATTTTAAATTGTAATATAAAAAAATTCAAGTTTTTGTTAGAGTTTCAAAATGGAGATTTTTATAAAGTTAATTTTTTTACATAAAGTTAACGTTTTTTTTTTACTTTTTTAAATTAAAATATTTAACAAATTAAAAACGAGTTAATTTTTTATCATTTTAAGTCGAATTAATATTAGATTAATTTAAGTTGACCTGTTAATAAGATTAGATAAAAGTAACTCAAAAATATTTAGATTTTATAGATTTAGATTACTTTTTTGATGGATTTAGATTAAGTTTTCAAATTAGACAAAAAAAAAAATATCACATTCACATATAAGACTATAGTACTAGATGACATATTATTTGAATTCAAACAAATTTAGATTGAATTAATTTTAAATTAAATAAATTTTAAATTATATTTTTTAGATAAATTAAGTTAAGTTTTTGAATTGATTAAATCAAATTTAATTTAACATATTACAATTTTTAAATATTATCAATTTAAATTATTTTAAATTTTTTTCACGTTCAGATCACTTTTCTTTTTTTGAATATGCAAAAAATTGAGGACTCTATAGGACGCTAGTGAGAAGGTTGCCATTGATGATGACTTAAAAAAATTATGCCAAAATCATTGAAGCTCATTGACCAGATATGTATGAAACCACTTGAAACAAAATTCTAAAGTGAAAGAAATTCCTTAGGATTCCTAAATTAATCATTTTCTTTAGAATATTCAAAACCCAAAATGGATTTGATCTCTACTATGGCTTCCACTTCAAAAGATATTTAACATGATAATTATTATTGCACCTTTTTTGCAGCCTCCAAGTTCAATATATTTTGGTCCTTATCCACCTTACCATGGTCCAATTACTACTACTACTACTAATAATAATAATAATTTGTCCCACGTATGATCGTACCATCACCAAAACTGACATCATTGCATTACTCATACAATTTTATTCTAAGAAATTTTCATGAGGTCGGCAATTCCGCCCCCATAGCTATAGAATAGAGTGATTAGTCATTGTTCTTTTTTTTTTTTTTTTTTTGTTCCCCGCGCATTAATGCCTACAAGATTCCATTTGTTTTTTGTTCTCTTTTTTATCTTCAAAGATCATATCTTGGTTTTTTCTATATTGTAAGCTTCGTCATCATATTAGAAAGCACATATAGATATGGATTTCGAAGACAACCTTTTTTATTTTTCGTTTAATAATACTAATGAGGATATTGATTAAAAGTGATAAATGAATCGATTTTTTTAGTTAGCATTAAATAGTGTGAATTATAATAGTGAGATTCGAACTCTAGTGTCCACTCCTAAATAATTTTATTTCATCACTACGTTAAAAATCAGTTATAAATTGATAAACTTGGACGAGTTTATGTAAGATTAATTTTAGATTATATTATTTTTAAAATATTTAGAGTCTCATTTGAGAGAGTTGATTAATGTAACTGATAACTGATGATAGATGTTGATAGTTGATAACTGAAAACAATTTGATATTAAATGTTTGGTAAATTTTGTCTAACTATTACTATTAATTTATAAAATGAGTAATAAGAATATCATATTAATATTTTATATATCGAATTAAATAAATTAAAATATAAATAAAAATATAATAAAATAATATATTTTTCCTATATACTCATAAAATATAATTCCAAACCTTAGAATGTTATAATTAATAAATTGACTAAATTTTGAGAAAAAAATATTCAGTTTTTCATTATTTATAAAAAAATATAAATTTACATTAATATAATAAAGTAAAATGAAAAAGAATTTTATTTTTCTATGAAATAGAGAAAAAAATTTTCTATATTGAATTTATACATTTAACTAACACAATAATTATAAATAAATTTAACATGTTTATACTTACAAATGTAAACGATGTAAAAGTAACTTCTACAGTTAATTACAAAATACTACTTGAGATATTAATACAGTATCGATAAGGTGTGTAAAATAGTTATCAATATTAAATATTATTAACTTTTTTCAAGGCATAATTAATAACTGGGTCCTATAACTATATGACATAACATTTTTTTATATATGATTTAATAATTTTTATATATTTTAAGAAAGTGATGTCTAAAGAACTCACTTATGGAAAAAACTTATACGCACTGTTTATAGATACCTAACTAATAAGATAAAAACACTTGTACTAAATAAGCATATGAATGTATTTATACTTGAAAAAAATAATAATAATACTAATTTTATTAGGTAATTATGAGAATTGAAAAAAAATATGCAACAGTAGTTGTATTATATAATTATAAGGAATTATTTTATGTGTAATTATTAATGAGTACATAAAAGAAATGATATAGATAAGTTTTTGCCTTCACTTATTACCAGATTGATCCTCCACTGCTAATGTAAAAATTTTTAAATTTAGCCCTTCCGAGGAAATGATTATTAAATCATTCCCTAAATATACATTTGTCTTTAATAACAGAAATCATTGGTTTATAGTCTAATAATACAAAAAAATCAAGCATTGAAACTTATAATTTTATTTTTAGAAATTTTACAATGTCCTTAAAAAATTAGAAAACACTTGCTATACTAATTAGTCGTGAATATCGAAATAATAAAGTTAAAGGAATTGTAACGTGAAACCATTATAGTTGCTCGCACAGTTTTTATTGTCAGTTAGAATGGAAAAACAAATCCATAAAAGTTTAGGCAATTAGTGTATTTTAAATTATTTAAAAACTAATTTTATTAATATGTTTAATTATTTATTATTTTAAATAATTTTATTTTAATAAAATTATTTAAAATAATAATAAAATTTATTATAACAATTAATAAATTACTTTCATAATTTAAAATTTTAATCAGGAACTATGATGTGGTAGCGGGAACTAAAGTTTAGCCGTTGTACCATTACAGTAACGGTGGGCTTTGTCCTAAGATCCATCATCACAGAAAATATGGATTATGGCTTTTGCACTTGCATTTTTGGGCCCATCAGATTATATGATTTAGTGTGTGATCCCTTCTGGAGAACATAAATTGTAATTATATAGCTGCCAAATCAAAACTGCTGCTTTTTTTTGTTTTTTTTTTTCCCTCTTTTTTTCAGTTGAAATCACATCTCGAATTAATATATCATTTTTTTTTTTGTGTTTACACCATTTAGTATCTCCGTACCATTTTTAAGTAGGAGACTAATTTGAATTCGAGTTGGATAGAACTACAAGGACGACAAAACTTTCTCTATCAAGTTTTAATACAGTTGCATATTTAGCGACTCGAAACTTGAGATCTCTATTTAATAATTAATATATCATATTAAGTTTATCTTCACTAATTAAGTCAAAGGTAAATTAATTAAAATATATGTAAAAAGAGAAAATTATACTCTTAATTAGGATTTAAGAAGATTAGTGCAATAGGTGTCTTAGTCTAGTGATAAGTGAGACTATCTAAAAATGAAGTTTAGGTTCAAATCTCACAAATATAAAATTTCTCCTCCTCGATATTAAAAGGAAAAAAAAGAAGAGATTACTAACATTTGTTAGACACTTTTGATTGTGAAAGAACAATAACATAAAGGCCAACAGTTTTTAAGGTAGGTTTACATACCTAAAAATTCTGAATTATAAATCATAGTTAAAAATTACCTATTAGTTAGGTACTTTCTTTTTTTTAAAAAAAAAAAAAAAATCAAAGCAGCTTGCATTACGAAAGAACTTCATTAGCTATTACAGTGGAAATAAAACTAGGAGGATCAATAGCCCACTTCGACTGACCTGACACAGAATGGGTAGCCTAAGCCATAAGGTCGGCTGCAACATTTGCATATCGATGGACACAACGAACTTGCACATTCCTAAAGTGCTTAAGCAAACTCTTACAATCATTAACTATCAAATGGAAACATGAATAACTCCGAGAACCATTAACAGCATTTACCACTTGTAACGCATCATACTTAAAAAATGCACTTATCCAACTGTTGCTCTTTAATCTAAGACAAAGCCTCGCTCAAACTGATGGCTTCAACCTCCCTAGCCGTCAATCTGCCTGAAATAGCCCCTGCTCCGACCATTATAAAATGACCAGACGAATCCTTCACAACATAACCCACATCAAAGTTGTCTTTATCTCGAAACAAAGCTGCGTCGGTATTAATCTTCACCCACCTAGCGTCTGGTTTAGTCCATACAATGTCGCAATCCTGATTCGAATGATTGGCGATATCCTAGATCGAACCGTCTTGCTGTACTTGTTTCCATTGATGCAACATCTTTCCTGCCATATTAACAACCGCGTATGCCGAGCTGGAGTGCTTATTCCAAACCCACCAGTGATACCACCAACACCAACACCATAGCAAACAAGAGCAAAAATTGAGCCAACCCAACTAAGAACAAAAGATAAACCGGGACTTGGGAATGAGATCCTCGAGAACTCCTAACAATCCCCTGCAAACGGGCAATCAAAGAGCACCTGTTGGGTTGTTTCATTAGCACCCTTACACTACTGACATAACGGATCTATAAAAACATGTTTAGACTTCAAATTCATGGCTGCAGGCAAACACCCAGTACACACTCTCCACAGTAGATTCCGAACCTTAGTAGGGACCTTCAAATGCCATAATTTCTGCCAGATTGGAAATTTTGGTTGACCCAACTCACCTTGAAGAGCTCTATAGCAGCTTTTGACAGAGAAAGAGGCTTTGTCGCCCAACAACCATAAGCACGAATCCTTCACACAATGACAAGACAAGGGAATTTGCTTAATCAAGGCCCGATCCCGCTCATTGAACATATCCTGCAAGATATCCGAATCCCAAGATCAAGCATTGGCTTTCATCAAGCTTGCTACCGGAGCTTCCTCTGATAGCGACATCTGAAGAAACAAAACCGTTATCTCTACTAGGTAACCATGGCACTTTTCAGATTTTGATTGAAGTTCCATCCCCCATACGAACTCTGCACCCTCGCTTAATAGTTTCCTGGGTATCCATCAAACTCCGCCAAATATAGCTAGGATTATAACCAATACTAGGTTCCAGGAACGATTATGGAGAAAGTCATGAGCTTTAAATAATCTGAATACTAGGGACCCCTCCGCTGTAAGTAAAAGCCAAGCTTGCTTAGCAAGCATAGCAAGGTTGAAATCCCAGAGCTTTTTAAACCCCAACCACCATATTTCTTAGGCAAGCAAAGTCGGTCCCAAGCCATCCATCTAACACCTCTATGCTCATCACCTTTTTGGCACTACCAAAATCCAGTCATAAGCCTTTCAATTTCTAAACACAGATCATGGGGAATAAGAAACACATTCATGACAAAATTTGGAATCGGTTGGGCAATGATTTTTAGTAAAACCAGCTTCTCGCCTTAGATAATGACTTCAAACACCAACTCTAAAGTTTCTGGCAAACACAATCTTTGATAAAACTAAAGATTTCATGTTTATTTCTTCCAATAAGCCAAGGGAGCCCAAGATACTTACCCTGATCATCCACACCTGATACACCAAGACGTTGACAAATTTCCTCCTGCAAATGAGAGTCCACATTCCCACTGAACATGATGGAGGATTTGTTAAAATTCACCTACTGACCTGATGCCAGCTCATAGGAATGCAAAATAGATTTCACCACTTTACTCTCATCATCTATAGCTCGAAAGAACAAATAACAATCGTCAGCAAAGAAACAATGACTGATAAAAGGAGCCCCATATGAAATTCTACAACCATGAAGTGCCCCAATTTCCTCCTTCCTCCTCAACAACGAACTTAGACCCTTAGCACAGATTATGAATAAGTAGGGGGACAATTGATCCCCCTATCTCAGCCCTCGATGCGGATAAACTGGACCAAGAATAGCATTATCATGCAAGATACCACATTGCACTGTCTGCACACAATTCATCACTAACCTAACACAAGCCTGATCGAACCCCATTCTTAAAAGCACACCTTCCAAAAAGAACCACTCAATTCGATCGTATACTTTTGCCATATCGATCTTAAGTGCCACAACACCAGATTTCCCCTGTCGTTTCCTCTTTAAGTAATGAGTAAGTTCAAAAGCAACCATAATGTTATTGGTAATAAGCCTACCGCTTATAAATGCACTCTCATGTTTTGCAATGAGCCCAGGTAGCAACACCTTCAACTGATTTGCAAGAAGCTTCGACACTATTTTATAAGTCATATTATAGAGGGAAATAGGCCTGAAATCAGACATACCTTCTGGGTGTTTCTTCTTTGGAATAAGGCAGATGGCTGTTTAATTCAACCGATCCGACAAGAGACCTGCCTGAAAGAACTCTTGGCATAACCGAACCACATCATGACACATAATATTCCAAAAACTCTGGAAAAATGCTAGGTTCATGCCATCCGAACATAGAGATTTGTCCAGATGCATCAATGGTTTATGAACATTCAGAGACCCCCTAATACGCACACAGCCGCTGGACATATTAGTAAAATTCAAAGGATCATAATGCACAAACCTCCCCACATACTGCCCAATGTTACGAAGAATCGATTCTGATATAAACCCAGCTAGTAAGTTATACACATGTACCCATTTATAAGAAGAATCTACTGGTACTGTAAACACATTATCATCCCAACCTCTTCATAACAAGAAGATTTTCTTCAAACGACCATGGGCCACCATCAATCGCATTGTTGAGGTCTAGAACATGGTAAAATTTAAACAAATATCGTTGTTCCTCAAGCTTAGTGATACAAACCCCTCTTACTGGACGCCACAGAGAAGTAAGCACGTTCTTCATTGCATTAAATTTGATGGGTTTATCAGAAGGAACCGCCCCACAACCTTAAAATCCTCCTTCGTCTCTCACTTCAATATATTTAATAATCATGCCTCCTTCCTCTTCCACGGCTATAGACAATCGTGCATACCCCTCTTCTAACCCTGGACTCACAAGGCCACTTTCTCCCTCCGTCACAGATGGAATAAGCCAAAGGACAAGACAGCTGAAGGGAAACGAAGCACAAACGAAATACCAAAACCCACCCGTGGAAACCAAGAGACAACTAAAGATTAGAAATAACTAGATAATAAATGAGAAAGCACTTGTCACGAGGACAACGCAGGGAGCACATGTCAGACAGAATGACTATTAAATAGTTACGTACTTTACTAGGTTTTCTTGAGCAAATTTACTACAAGTGCATCACATCATCATTTTTAAGAATAATTTTAGAAAATTTTGCATGCTAGGATTTACACATCTCTGGAAGGGGGTTCTCATGCTAAGTTCTTATTGATATTCTTCTCTTAACAAAATTATATGCATATAAAAAAATAAAGTAACTAACTATGGTATTTAGTACTGGATTTATTCTGGATATCGTACTTCAAGGTTATTGTAGAAAATTTTGATAGTTTCATAATAAATTAAACAGCAACATGAACCCAACATTGTTTTAAAAATTAGATCAAATCGATTGATCAAATTAATAAAAATTAAGAATTAAATTAATAATCGGTTTGGTTCAATCCATACTGATTTTGAGCATTATTTTTTATTTCTAATTACTCTAAATATATTTATATTGTTTATGGTTTAAAAGCTATTTTAGTAATATTTTTTAAATTTTATTTATTATTAAACTAATTGAATTGGACTGATCGAACTGACTAAACTAAACACTGATCAATTGATCGATTCACTGATTGATATGAAAAGTGCCAAAAATCATTATCAAATTTATTACATTGAAAATATGTGAAGTGTATTTTAGTCTTAATTGTTCTTTCAACTTTTATATGTTTATTTAAAAATTCATGCCATTCAGTTCTTCATATTCTAACAAAGTTGTTAAATGATTGTCTTTGCATGTAGGCATATTCTTGTTGACTACCACACCAATTGGTCTATATTTACACAAGTTGGTTTATCTTATTCCATTTTCAAACAAGAATTTAAACCTAAACTATGTAGAGTTATAAACTCATCAATTTGCATAAGGCATCACTTCCCTCATTGAAAATAACTAATTATGGAGAATTTTACATTGAAGAGAATCCACAAAATTGAAAGACAAAAAGAATACAGGAACCCATATGAAGGAATTCACTAAAAATATATCTTTTTCCCTTCATGTGCCTTGTAGTCCTATTGTATGATAAAAGTTAAAATTTGCGATGATCTATAGGGTTGTAATTGGTATACTGTGACTACTGAACCGCTATTTTTTACAATACCATATAATACCAATATCGTAAAAATATAATACCGATACCATTAAAAATGAAAACCATAAAAACCAATTGGTGATATTCGATACTGATATCGAAATTACAATATATTTTTTAAATCAATACGAATAATGTTTTTCAAATTAATATAAATAATAGATAAAATATCATAATTCAGGTCAAAACATAATATTAAAAATACATTTTTGTTAATAAAACAAATACATTCATTCAAATGAACAAATTTCAATTCTCAAAAATAAAAATAAATTTCAATCCAAAGACAAATTATAATTCTAAAAAAACCATACTAATGGTGGTATACCGTTTAAAATTTTCAAAGAATTGAAATCAATATCGATACCACCAAAATTTAAATTTTAATACCGAAAATTTTCAGTATCGATCGGTGTCGGTATTTATCGGTATTGACGGTGCGGTTTTGGTGGTATGTCATTTAGATACCGTAAAACTTGCACCCCTAATGACCTATGCCAAAAGAAGAAACTCTCTCTCTCTCTCTCTCTCTCTCTCTCTCTCTCTCTCTCTCTCTCTATATATATATATATATATATATATATATATATATATATATATATATTATTTTTTTTTATAT
>CATIWR010317661.1:0-27133 GCA_949677035.1 Omphalea diandra | reverse complement strand
CCCCTCTCTCATATTTTCCTCCCTCCCAAACGCCCTCTTAAAGTCATATATGCACGCCGGCATCCATGTGTTTAGATCGACACTCTTGTGGTGGCAAAGCTTGCGAGCATGTGCTTTCCAAATCGATTTTTATGTCACAAGGTACGTGCTCTAATTTATTTCTTCTTTTGTCTTCACGCTCCAAAAATAAATCTGTAATTTACTAATTAAGTTGTTGCATTTCTCCGACTCAAAGTTAGTCATTTCTCACGATAAATTTTGTGTTGATGATGGAGGTAATTTGACGATGTGACCAACATCTCATCATAATGGTCAATTTGGCAAAGTATGAACAGAGGAACTGCAAGGGAACCTACTACCTAGCTGGCCAATTCTAATGGGCTCGCATGGGAAGTATAGATGGACAAAAAGTTAGGTTCTTCTTTAATTGCGGCTGTGGCTTCTGCAAAACAAAAAGATTGATGTGCTAAGTTTTCCAGAATTCAAATTAACCAGAGAAAAATGTGAGAAACCGCCCACCTTTTTAGAGAAGGTGGTGATTTGATTATTGATGGTTGTATTTTACAAATTTTTCTAATCCAAATTGTAGTTTGCCACAATCAGCATTAGAGCATAGTGATGGCATTTTTCTTTTCAGTATCCGTTAACAGAAAAAATAAGCAATAATCAAATTTATAATAATAATAATAACAATAACAATAATAATAATAAAGCCACTTAATCAATACGTAACAACATAAAAGCCAATTATTGCCAACACTTTAAAGCTAAACATATTTTCATACCTAGGAATCCTAAATGATTTGCAAATGAAAGGATAATTACTCTTTGTCCGGATTTTACCCAAATCTTAGATGGGATTAAACTATTTTTATGAGAAAAAATACTTTTATTTGCAAAAATTACTCAATTAATTGGATGAGTATTTTTTTTTATATTTATTAATTGTTCATAATTAATCACTAATCATTAATCGTTAATTATCCATAGCTAACCGTCATCACTAAACCACACATATGCCATAACAAAAAATTGCCTTAAAAATTGGCCAACTAAGATATGGATTATATTAACATATGTGTGGTTACATTAACACTTGATTTATCATTTATCAAATTATAACTTGGCAAAAAAAGAAAAAAAAAAAAAAGATATGGATTATATTGAGGTCCGCTTGGAGCCAAGCCTATCGATATGCTTATTATGCGCATGTGTTGTTCCTGTAACACAGTCAAACTCTCAAAGCCAAAAATACAGCATCAAACGGTATACGTGGCAGTGACAACTGCGGCGTACCCAAAAAAGTAAATAAGAGTATCCATAAACCCTAAATACAACGACTCGTTTTCCTTGCGCCAACAACTGTTGTAAGATATGAGACAGAGACCATCGCGAGGAGACCATCGAGCCCGAATCTACTGTAAACGAAATTATAGTACTGCATTTTTCGACTGCCAATTGCCGCTTGCCACATAATGGAACCGTGGCTTGAGTTTGTGTCGAATTCCAAATTTATGCAATGAATGTTGGGAAAGAGATTAGCCAAATGAATTTATTTTTTAAATAAATTAAGCTCAGATTATTGCAAATTATAAACTGTGGAATTGTATCAGTAAATTAATTCGTGAAAAGAATTTCAAATAAAAAAATATTATTTAAATGAACCAAATTTAAATCACTTTAATTCGAATTATATTCAAACGAGTTAATAAATTAAACTATAATTATATTAAATTTAGTGAAATTATTTCATCTCTTTCTACTTTGAATTTAATCAAATTTGAAAGATTGGAGCGAAAAACTTCTACGTTTATTTTTGCGCGTATTTGAAGTTGTCTTGATAGCGCGACACGTATGTATGTATTTACAAGGGGCGGTACCAAATCTCATTGACTTATCCTGTTTCCTTCGCATACTCGAATTCCTTGCTATATATATTTACTCACATGTTCTTATATGAACCCAGCTTTCCAGAAACCTTCTATCTATTCCACGCATAATATTTGCACACTAACACATTATGGGGAAATCTACTTGCTGTGACAAAAATGGATTAAAGAAAGGTCCTTGGACTGCTGAGGAAGATCAGAAGTTGATCGATTATATCCAGAAACATGGGCATGGCCGATGGCGAACCCTCCCCAAGAATGCTGGTACGTTTACATATGCTCAATTTTTGTTCTCATTAAGTTGTTACTTTTATCATAGATTTATTTGTTCATTCTTGCTAGCATCTTAAGATTTAATGCCAATGTTTTTTTTTTTTTGTGTTAAATAGGTCTGAGAAGATGTGGGAAGAGTTGCCGGCTTCGCTGGACTAATTACTTGAGACCTGACATCAAAAGAGGGAAATTTTCTTTTGAGGAAGAAGATGTCATAATACAATTACACAGTGTTTTGGGAAATAAGTGAGTGCAATTTATTTTTCCTTCGTCTTCGATACGTAAACAAATTTTGTGGTCTGCTGTAAAGTTAATAACGCTGTCAGAATTTGAGCCATTTACTCTATGTCAACAATTCAAGGTAGAAATGGTTTTGGTTCGAGTGGGTGTAGATTGGATCGAGTCTCCTCGAGTCAGCGAATCTAGATACATAAAAGATTTTAAATCAATTTTTTTAATTTCAAATCAAATCGAATCGCTCATAATTTTATATTTTTAAAATAAAATATTATTTTATTTTTTAAATAAATATTTGAAATAAAATTCAATACATCAATTTATTAGTTAAATCAAGATTGAATAATTTTGAAGTGATCCATTAATTGAGTTTAGATTAGAATCGAATCAGTTTTGAGATGAATCAATTTTAAATTAGACTATTTAAAAAAAAAATTTAATATTGAATGATATTATTTTTCAAACAACTCAAATCATATTAGAAATTATTGCTTTATTGACAACTGATACTGTTCAGGAATAGTTTTCAAATGCCAAGTCCATTGTCACAATAATAGATTACCTACTTCATAGACTACTGAAATTTTTTATATAGATTTTTTAATATTATTATCACTCTAGGCTTGTGTCCAAGTCAATAATGCTATTGCAAGAACTAATAATTGAAAATAATAAGTTTGTCTCTTTTTCTTTTTCATTTTTTTTTTTTTAATGTGTTCACTTGTCTTTTAGGTGGTCTGCAATAGCTTCTCGCTTACCTGGAAGAACTGATAATGAGATCAAGAATTATTGGAATACCCACATAAGGAAGAAGCTACTAAGAATGGGAATTGATCCTGTGACCCATAAGCCACGCCTTGATCTACTTCAACTCTACTCAGTTCTTAATTCTTCTCTCTTCAAATCAACGCCTGTTAACATTCCAAGTTTGCTTGGAATAGGATCCATGGTGAATCCAGATTTACTAAATCAGCTATCTACGTCTTCCTTACCATCTCAAGTCAGCAGCGACCAAGACTTTCAAGAAAACCAATTCCACAGCATACAACCAAACCAAACCCAAGAATGCATAGACTTAAGTAGTGCTCAATTTCTAAATGATACCCAAATCATGCAAGCCAATATGGAGCAAATTTCTTATAACCAACCCAACTTTAGCTTCCAAAATTCATGGGAATTACCTAGTGGAAAAGCTCCTAATATGGGAGATGGTTTAATACCAAACTGTGGGTATCATTATGAGCTGAGTAATGAAGCTATCATGAAAGCTACACTTGAAAATCTACCAAATTTGGGTTATAACTCGGTGATGTCTACTACACCTTCAACTAGCACCACTCCTCTGCAGTCTTCTTCAACAACATATGTCAATGGTGGCACAGAAGATGAAAGGGATAGTTATTGTAGCAATATGTTGATGTATGATATTCCTAATAGTTTGAATGTCAGTGAGCTCTTGTAAGGCTATTAAGTAGCTAACTGTTGATGGATGTTTATGTCTTTGAAAATTTTCATGTTTAATTTTTTTTTTTTTAAATCTCTCTGTAAGGCATACAATCGAATATTCTACTTATTATAGAAATAACATTTTTGTTTGGATTTTGATTACATGTGGAAAATTTGGGTGTATAAAAGCTTCCCTCATCATTGATGAAAGGCTGCAAACTCCAAATGATGAAAGGTTGCACACAAATGATGAAAGGCTGCAAACTCCAATAACAGCAAAGGATAACATTTCTCTTGAGTGCGACTGTGAGTAGCAACTAAGGTCCATGTTTCAAATGCTAAAAGCTTGCATCCCTTTTAAAATTCCCCATGTATCAAAATAAAAAAGAAGAAGTGTCGGCTTACTAATAAAAACAATTAATTTTTTTTTCATTTGTTCACGATATCACTAAAATTTTATCAAATAATATAACACGTAAAATTGATCAAATTTTTATGAATATCAATAATTATCAAAATTAATCTTACATGATATAAATTTATATGGTCTTCATAAAATCAACCACCATCACTACTTTTATATAACATTATTATTATCATGTGAATTCAATTTTTTTGGGTCTCATGTAGGGGTGAGCAAACTTTTGATAAAATCGACAAATTAAACCGAATCGATGTTATTTAATTTTTTCGATTCAGTTTAAATAAAAAATCAATTTTATTCAATTTATAAAAATATAGCGTTTTACATGTTGAAAAATCGAGTAAACCAGAGAAAAACCGACCTTCAAAATACAGTGTTTCTTAATTAGCTATCTGTAACCGTCTTGCATAAATTCCTTTCTCACCTAGCCTCACATTCTTTCTCGTCTCCTCCCATCCCTTTTTCTCATGACCCAAAAGCCGCTACCTCTTCGTATCCCGCCGTTACCTCTTCCCTTCCCACCCAGTAAGCCACCGGTTACCACCATACAGAAGTGTTGCTTCACTTGAGTTTCGTTGAATTTTGATTTATTTGTTTTTCCTTTTCAAGATTTGTGTCATGAATGTGTGACTATATAATGGAAATGGGTGCCAGAGAACACAAAAGCCATGGTTGTGCTTTATTTATGGATATTCAAGATTGAAGTTATTTTGGTAAGTGGGTTTCTATCAATTTTGATTTTGGGTTTTCTTTTGCATTCTTTTTGTTCGAAAAGATTGGAGAAATTGAAATTTTGAATTTGATTCTGGGTTTCTATCAATTGAAATGGGTTTGAAATTTGGTGTTTATCAATTTTTGATTCTGGTTTCGTTTAAGTGGTTTCTATCAATTTGAAAAGGGTTTCTAGAAATTGTGAAATGGGTTTCTATCATTTTGATTCTGGTTTCTATCAAGTTGGGGAAATTGAAATTCGAAAAGATTTATGATTTATCTGATTTTTTGTTTCAAGAAGTTGACAACGCAGTTAAGAAAATTTTTTTGTGCTTTGCATGATGTTTTTGCTACTCGAGGTAGTGCCGCTTGCTTGTGGATATTTGTACAGGTTATGTAATTATCGGTTCAATTCGGTTTATATTTATATAATATCAGTTTACTTCGATTTTCATCGATTTTCGGTTTGGTTCAGCTGACATTTCTGTTGATTCGGTTTGTTCAATTCAGTTTAAAAATATCGGCCAAACCGATCGATTATGGAGATCCATTTCCAGGTCTTTATGAAGACTCACAGTGCAGGAGTGAAATCTTCATCCCTGCTCCACGGAAAGAAAAGGCAAAGATTCCCTGCTTTGTCATGGCCAATCTTTGCGGGATGGAAAATCGCTGCCCAATTGTCATCCTTACCTCCGAATTTGTGCACGTTAAGCATTATAAATTGTATGTGTATGTCTAACTTTAGATGGATAGCAAATCGGTTTATCACTAATTTAATTTCAAATCAAATTATTTGTTGGCTTGAACAAATTTAGATTGTGTTTTGTTCAATCGAATTAAGATCGAATCATTTTAAGTTACATATCAAAATTTGGATTAAGAAATTTATTTAAAAATATAAAAATTTGAAAGGTTGTTGTTAAGAAAGAAAATTATATTTTGTATTAAATAAATTTATTAATTTAAAATATGATAATTTATTTTTTCATTATTTTGTTAAAAAAGTTAGATTTAAATAATCTTAAATCTATGCATGGAGGTTAAATTAATTTAAAAAACTAATTTGGGTTCATTTTCACTTTTTAAAAAGTTTAGGAGGCTAATTATTTTTTATTTGTTGGAAAACATATTTAAAAATTAATCTAAAATATTTATAATAGTTTAATTATAATTTTAAATAAAAATAAATTATATGACTATTTTAAAATTATGATCATAATTTGATGTTCATGATGTAAATTGCTTGATAAATTACTATAAAAATCTTAAAATTACACATTTCTTATAATATATTTTGTTAATAAAATATTTTAATTTTACTTTTATTTACAATATTATCCTTAAATTAATTTCATCTCAATTCAAATGAAATTTTTTTTTTCTGCTAAGGCCTATAAGCTTTTCTAAATCCACATAACATAGTTGAGATGAAATTTATTTTAAGAAAAAAATATTTATAAACATCACCTCAATAATATTTAATATATAAGTGATTAAAATTTGATACGAGGATAATGTTATGAAAAAATAATGTTAAAGTATTTTTTATTAATAAGGAAATAAATCTTGAGACAAAATTGAAAAACACTTAATTTTAAGATTTTTAATAATTTATTATTTGCAATTTAATCTTTAGTCCTTTCTAAAGTAACTCAAGATAAAATATAAAGGGCGTTCATCTAAAAGAAAGGATTAAAGATTAATTAGGCTCTTAAATTTATATTCAATGTTTAAAAAGATCCTAATTAACGTTATAGCATATTTGACATTACTATTGAAAAATTTTGATTTTAAAATAAAAAATAAAAGAGATTTTTTCTCATATCTAATTATAGATTTTTTGAATATAAGTTTTATAACTAAAAAAATTGCTATGGATAAAAGTTTCAAAAATAATTTTTTTTTTAAATTAAATTTTTTCCTCATAAAACTTATATTGGAAAAAGTTATAATCGTTTAGAAGAAAAAATCTCTTGTTTTTTTTTTTTTTTGTCTCAAAATCAAAATTTTCCAATAGCAATTCCAAAACATGCTCTAAGATTAAAACAAATCAATATGGATTCAAATATACCCATTTTTTGTTTAAAAAATTTTGAGAACAAGTGGTATATTTTGATTGAAGAACTTCAATTATATTTTGGCTGTACGAATAGAACTGCATGCAGAAGTAAACAGAAGGAAGTTGTGGGGGCAAGGAAGAAACTTTAAATTATTTATTTTTTTGTTAAAATACTTCTTGAAGGTAATTCGATAAATTCAACAATCAGGCAATTTAAAAATTTTCTCTCACACTACAATCAAAATACTCTTTATTATTTTTCTATTGCCAAAAATCTATTTTTTTATTATTTTCTCTCTCTCTCTCTCTCTCTCTCTCTCTCTCTCTCTATATATATATATATATATATATATATATATATATATATATATATATATAAAGAGAGAGAGAGAGAGAGAGAAAGAGAGTGAGAGAGAGAATTTTTTAAAATTTATATAATTAAAATTAAATTATTAATTTATCCAACTCTTATTTTATGAAATTAAGAATATTAATTTCATATAAATAAAAATTACTTTAAAAATTAAAATAATATTTATAAAATATTTTTGAAATTAGTAATATCAAAATTAACCTAAGTACTTTTTAAATTTATTTATTATATATGAATTAAAACTAACTATTCAACTTCTATAATATAAGGTATTTGTAATTTTAAAAGTTAACTAAATTGTCATAATTAATTTAATAGTAAATGCAAAATATTAAATGCTTCATAATTACTTTAATTTTAATTTTTATTAATGTATAATAAAAAAGTAAAAGATTTTGAAATTTTAAAATTAAAAAAAATGTAATGTGATTAATGTAAATATATTCTTTATGATACATGTATTTTTACTTTTTTACGCTCATCTATTTTCTGGTTTACATTTTTACAATTTCTTACTTTTTTGCTCTGTTTTTTAAAATTGAAATTTGTTTGATCTTTTGTCCTGTGTTTTTTGCTTCATATTAGCATGAGTGTCCAATTGTTCTCTCGACTAAATAAAAGAAAACTTATAGGTAATTAAATCCATAATACTTGATCAATTTCAATGAAATAGTGTTCTTTCTTCAGATTTCAGTCAAACATAGTAGCAAATGAAGTTAACGACACTCTCCAGTGTCTTTGCTACAATCATGGCTTTCTTTAACTCTTCAACCAAGTACACTCTCTTTCTTGTTATTCCAATTGTATTGAATTTGCTGCCGAACCATGATTTTTTTATATATTTTAGATAAAAAATAGTTAACAAATGAATATTTTAGAGCTAAAAATCAATTAGAAAAAAAGAGAAAATCGTGTTTGTTAAAGGTTGAAGATAATGTTTACATTCTAATTGTTGTTATTCTTTCTTTTATTTACTAATTATTGCATAAACCAAAAGTAAACATAAAATAAACTTAAAATAAATATTTTTCCTTGAAACAATTTTCTGTAATTAATTTTTAAAAATTTTGAACTGATAAATCTAAAATAAAAGTAAATAAAATAAAAGTAATATTTTACTATATATAAATATATGTTACTTGATGTTGTTATAAAAAAATATTTGTAAATCAGTAAAAAAAATCACTTGTAAACCTGTGATAAACTAAAAAATAAATCAGTAATAAACCATTTGTAAATATTTTATGATGTAAAAAGAATTATCAGTGATAAACAAAAATAAATCAATAATAAACTATTTGTAAACATTTTACGATGTAAGAAGAATTACTAGTGATACACAAAAATAAGCTATTTGTAAATATTTTATTATGTAAGAATAACTAAACACAAACATCATTTTCAACCTCTAATAATTTGATTTTCTTTCTTTTTTATGACTGATTTTGGCCTGTTGGACTAGGTTGGTCAAAAATAAGTCAAAGGTTTCTTTTGATCTTGACAATGAAAATTGATAAGTTCTAACATCTTGTTTAAGTGTTATTTTTGCAGTTTTTAAGATAGGTTTGAATTGAAAGTTGGATAAAAGTCTAAATCTCAAACATTAAGTAAGACATACTAATTCACAGTTAAAAACCTGAAAATCGCGATCACGACTTTGCAAAATAAATGGATGAACTTGAACCAGACAACTTTGCAGGGCAAATTACAGCCGCGACCTTGCTAAGAAAGACATGATTGTCATACAGTCTAATTCACGGTGACTTTCACATTCCTAGTTGCAACTGCAACTTTTGTAGCTGCATGGAGGGAACCAAATCCACAATCAAAACTTGCTAGGTGCTCAAGATAATCATTGACATATCAAAATTCATGAGGGAGAAAAAGCTTTCGCGACCATGACCTGTTGAAACACCTTCTCCTTACCAAACAAAATGATTTGCGGTCACTATAGCATCCAAGATGAGTTTTGATCGCAACCGCAACTTTTGGGTTGATTAAACGAACGCAACAACTATTTTTCTTGGAGGACTAATAACAGCACGCGCACTTGGATTAACTGTTAGATACAAATAGAGTTCTCCACCATGATTTCAGTTTAGTGCAAAGTGGAAATTCGCGACCTCGAAATACTAGTCATGACCACGAAACTAGTCTGACAGACATTTAAAGTAAAATCTGTCTAGATTACATTAGAGATTTAGACATAGTTTATTTGTAACATTTCTTTGGTAGTTATTGTCTATAAATACTACAACAAATAGACATGAATGCAAGAGAAGATTATTGAATATAGTCAAACTCTTACAATTTTACTTTTTAACCTTTTATTCTTTGTATGTAAGTTAATATTGTTGAGTGTGAGCATTAAACACCATTATTATTAGATTTGAAAGTTAGCCTAGTTGTTATAACTCCTGTATTAGGTTAAGTGTAAGCCTTTGAAAAAATACTTGAGTGAGATTTTTGTGTGAGTCTTAAAACATAAGTTATAAAGTTGTGTGCAAGCAATTAAAACACAATGTATAAGTTTGGTGTGAGCTTGGAAATAAGATTTAGAGTTAGTAGAACATCCAACTGTGAAGAATTACAGAGTGGATGTAGGGTTCATTAACACCCGAACCACTATAAAAATATTATGTGTTCATTTTTTCTCCTTCTCCTTCAATATCCCAAATTCATTATCTTTCTTCTAAATTTTTAAATTCTCACTAATTCAACCTCACCTTCTTGGTGCTCAAGGTCAAATAAGTGTCAAAATATATTTATTTTTAATTATTTTCATCTATAATATATCAAAACTCATATTTTTTTTATTATAAACAATAAATCAAACATTAGAAATCATATTAAATATGTTTTAGAAGGAGAAACATATATAATGAAGAACTTTCTCTCTCTAAAATATATTTGCAAATCCACAATTGTGTGCAAAAAAATGAGTTTATTTTCATATTTTCGTGTCAATGATTTTTCTTGATATTTTCATTTTGATAATAGTATGTGTGAGAGGAAGAACAAGAAGAAAAACTTATGAGCAGGATTTGAAAATAAAAATCGATTTCATATATTCCTTTCCTTTTACTTTCCAGATCTTTATTACTTGATTTGATAAATTAAAATGTTTAACATAAGAAAATATTGATTGCTATTTTTTTAGATTTTGTATTGATTGGATTTGATTAAGGAAATGAGGACAAGAGTGTAAATTTGAAATTTTGAATTGAAAAATAATTTTTTAGGAATAATTTTTGGCTTAAGTTAGGTAACTAATAATATTTTGATATATTTTCTTTAATGAAAATAGTTTGATACGACAAAAAACCTAATATATAATGATATCAATTAAAATGTAGATACTTCTACATGATATCACTGTGATAATCATAACTAGATACTTCTACATGATATCACTGTCAGGACTAACTCTTGGTACTATAGATCATTATAGACTAAATATAGAATTCAAAATCTAATAATTATATATGTACTTATTTTGGCAAATAAGTTGGGTTGAGTCATTTTTGAATCGGATCATTTTCAGATTGGGTCAGGTTTGGATTGTTTGGGCTTTTGATGATTTCGAATTAAATTTCGGATTTACTCTTAAAAATGATATTTCGAGTTGAGTTGGATAATTTATTATTTAATTTTAAATATCCATTGGAATTTGTTTATTATTTATATAATATTTTATTATAATTTGTTAAAAAATAATAATTTTCTCTTAAAAAATTATTTTTAGTCAAATAGATTTTACATAAAATAAAAACTTAATTAAAATTTTTTATTTTTATTTAAATACTTAATAAATTAAATATAATTTATTTTTAGAATAATAAAATACATCATAACTTAAACTACTTTACAAATAAATATACAATGTTCAATAATAGCAAACTATTCATTACAAAAAGTTTTGTATATTATAATAAAAATTAATTTTATCTTAATATGTGAATTTATTGTGACACAAATTAAAGTTGTAATAATTATTATAAAAATTAAGTAAATTTATGATAATTTTTTTATGCATTAAATTAATTAAAGAAATATGATAAAAATTTGGCTTAATGAGCGAAATTCAAATATTTATGTGAACTTTCAATTATATCCAACACTTCTAATTGAGTCAATTATACTTTGACGAATTAATCCTAATTGTACCCTAAGTTAAAATCAAAATTTAATAAATTACATATTTAGACTCAATTGAATCTTATACTTTTTCTATTACTTCAATCAAACCAATAATTAAATTTAGAGTTTAACTAGTGTGATACTTTTATTTTATTTAATTTAATTCTATTTTTACTTATTTAAATTTATTATGTGTTTTTAGATGATGAATTTTAATTTTATATTTAAATTAAGAAAACTAAGAATGATAAAATTTAAGTTTTTAATTCATAAAATCTCTCAATTTTCTTTTTTTTCAAAAAAAATTGCTCTCAATCTCCTTAAAAATTAATTTTTTGTTCAAATAATAAAGTATTTAAACTAATTAAAAGAAAAAGTTTAAGAAATATTTAAAAAATCAATTACATGAGTTTAATTAAGACGATACTTTTATTTTTTGTTCAATTTAGACTCCGTTCTTTTTGCGAAAACTATTTTCAAGAAATTATTTTTCATTTTTTTTTGTATTTGGTGCATCTAAAAAAAGTCAATGAAAAATATTTTTCTCGTTAAAGAATTAAGTCAATTTTTAAGAAAATTACTTTTCGTTTTTGAAATGAAAAACCATTTTCTGAACTTTAACAAATTTATCCAAATAAAAAATCAATTATTATAAACACATATATACTATTATTACATATTTTTGACTACTGACACTCACCATTGGTCATTGTCATCTGGTGGTGATAATCGGATATGAGTAAAACCCATAAAAATTTGTATTTTTAATATATTTTTTGATATTAAATAATAAATAGTATAAGTATCATATATTTATAGTCTAAATTTTATTATAATAGTATAAAATAAAAGAAAATTAACATTTTTGTAATATCTTTCAAACACTATAAAATATAAAGCGCAAAAAATATTTTCTTCAGAAAATATTTTTCTCAAACAAGTTATTTTTTATAAAACAAACAAAGCCTTAATTTCATTTTTGCTTAATTAAACTTGTTATGTACTTTTATATGATAAATTTTAATTTCGTATTTAAATTTTAAAAATTAAAAATTTATAATTTATAAAATCCCTCATTCTATTATTTTAAAAATTTCTCTCAATCTCTCCTTCTAAAAAAAAAAATTAATTTTTACATTTTAAATAACAAAATATTGAATCATTTAAAATAAAAATGTTAAAAAAATTATTTAAAAGTTAATTACATTAGTTTAATTAAGATGATAATTTTTTTTGTATTCAATTTAATCCATATTTTCTTAGTTAAATTTGTTATGTACTTTTATATGAAGAAATTTAATTTTATATTTAAATCTATAAATTTTTGAAATTCAAATTTATAATTCATAAAATCTCTCAATCTCTCATTTAGAAATAATGTTTCTCAATCTCTCCTTAAAAATTAAATTTTATATTTCAAAAAATAAAATTTTTAAATTTTTTCAAATAAAAAATTGTTATAAATATTTAAAAAATCAATTATATAAGATTAGTTGAGATGACACTTTTATTTTTTAATCAATTTAATCTCATTTTTGCTTAATTAGATTTATATTCTTTTATATAATAATTTTATATTTAAACTTAAAAAGTTTAAAAATTTTTGAAATTTAAATTTATAATTTGTTAATCTATCGATCTCTCATTTGAAAATTTTTTTTAATCTCTTCTTAAAAAACTAATTTATATATTTTAAATAATAAATAATTTAATCCATTTAAAATAAAATTTTTTAAGAAATATTTAAAAAATCAATTACATGATATGAACATAAAGATTGCCAAAAAAATTTATTGTTGAAATAAGAATTAAGAATTTATTAGTTTATTATTTAAATATATGAAAATAAAATTTTATAATTTAAAAATATGAATTTAAAATAAAAATGTAATATTGTTATGAAAAAATATTTAAATTGAGGAAAAAGAAAAAATATTATCTTAATAAGATTTAAATTAAACTTATATCTAATTGAAGTAATTGAAAAAAATAAGAGTCATTTGAGTCTAAATATACACTTTAGTAAATATGAATTTTGACTTGCAATACAGTTGAAATTAATTCATTATTAGGATATAATTGAAAGTTCATGAAAAAATTTTAGTTTTGTTAGTCATTGAGCACAAAAATTTTAACTCAAAAATTTTTATCATAATAAATGAGCATATAAGAAAAATAATGATATAACTTATAACATTTTATCACATTATTTTTGTGTCAAATTTTTAGTGCCCACCAAATTTTATATAATAAAAAGTAATATTGTCACAATAATATCTTTGTCACTATCTTAAATTATTTAAAATTATGATGAAATTATTTTATCACAGTACATAACTTTTTAATCTTACTAAATAACTTATCGTAATAAATAATAAATTATAATTTAAGCATATGAAAATACACGGTAAAATTAGTAATTTACTAAAATATAAAAATATTATTATATTTTAAATCCAAATTAAAAGAAAAGTAAAAATAAAGTTGAAATTAAATTGGAATTTGTTAAAATAATCTAATTATGTTAAAAACATAAATTTCTTATTTTTTACTATAATTATTCTATTTTTTATATATTTAGTAATAAAATTTATTTTTTTTATTATCGGATCAATTAGGTTGGGTCACAAATTGATCGGACCCGATTAAAATTTTTTTATTATTTTAAATTTGTACGAATTTGAGTCACATTTTCTCGAGTGAATTTGGATCTAATTTTTAAGCCAAATAAAAAAATTATCATATCTATATGCTGCAAACTAAAAATAATAGTTGCATATAATATGTAGGTATTGCAACAAAGAGATAATAGTTGTACAAAATTTTGTAGTTATGTATTACTAGAAAAATCTAAATGATTATTATATTTATGCCTATAATTAAATTTCTGTATCACTAAAAAGATTTTTTTTTTGATAGTATTACTAAAATGATTTGATAGTTTGACATGTGTATTACTAGAAGGTATAACAGTTATAGATGTGTACAACGAAATCTTTATTTTTTTAAAAAAATTTAAACCTTTATTTTCTTTTAACGAAATATTTCTATTTTACTATTGTTTTTCATTCTATTTTTTTTTTTTTAAAAAGTCTATATATAACGTTTTAGGGTAATATTAAGATAAAAATTTTATTTTTATTTTTAAAATTCAATAAAGATAAAATTAATAAAAAACTTAATATTTAATATTAGAAAATCTATTAATATATATGTTAGCAGCAACAAAAAAACGACTGATTATATATATCTATTAATAAAAAATTCAAATAATAATATTTATGTATTATTAGAGAGACTTAATAATTGTATCATAATATCATAATAATTGATTTGAGGTTTTAAAATTATTTAATGCTTGCTTTTTAGGAGGCTATATATATATATATATATATATATATATATATATATATATATATATCTCCAAAATGATTATATGACAAATTATTATTAGTAATTTTGTTTAATTTGTTTATTATCATTTTTTTTATTTTTTGATTCATTTTTAGTATTTAAACCTTGCAATAAATCATATGTTAATGAATATTAATTCTGTCATTTACTTATTTTAATTCAATTATAAATTATGATTATGTATTTATTATATTTTAATAAAAGTTTGTGACATAAAATTTAATCTTATATATTTTTTATAAAAATAAAACATTTATGTATAATTAAAATAATATAAAAAAAGCATCCAAAACTCTACAATTCAATACTAATACAATAATATATACTACGTACTGAAACAATAAATAAACATTAAAAAAAATTAAATATGACATTCTAAATAATAAACAATATATTAAAATTTCGCTTTACTAAAATATTGATATTAAATTTTTTATTTTAATATTTTTCAATAAATATAATAAATAATAACACTCCTAAAAACTATATAATTTCACTTTAAAATTCTAAAAAATTTAAAAATAGGTTTAAACTGCATGAAGCGCGTAATACCAACTAATTTATAAATAACTAGTGAAGAAGCTTTTAGAGATAAAAGATGAATAATGGAGCTAATGAATGAGGAGAGGAGTTGGTTCTTCCTTTCTATATAGTAGCTTCTGTTTTTTTTTTTTCCATTTTTTTTATGGGTGAGTGTTTTTTTTTTGTTTTAATTTTTTTGCTTCATAATATCAAATAGGAAATTACAATTACAATTGATTTGCTATATGGCAGAAATAAATATTGGTAGTTTAATGAGAATTTTTTTGAGATTATGTTATTGAAATCAATATAATTTTCATATAATTTTAATCCTATAATTTTAAAATCCAATAATTTATTATCTTCTCTCCAAGTCTTAACTATGTTTTCGCCTCAGCATCTCAGTTTCCATCATTGATCTTATTGATGTAAATGAAAAATATATGAATGGTGTAGCAGCATGAACTATGCATATAAATTGTCTACAAATATGCGTTATGGAAGCTATTGATTATAGCAAGTAATCTATACGAAAGCAAATCTTTCTTCTTTTTATCTCTAAAGGATATTTGTTAATTTGATAATGGATGTGAACTGACAAAGGAATAAGAAAATAGATGAACCTATTCAATTGATTTAATTTGTTGGAAGATAAAGTTATACCCATAATTTATTTGTAAAAAGATAATTTTGTTAGATATGACTGTGTAGAAAAATATTATTCTCTATGTTAGAATATATGGTATACATGCATCTGCTTAATTGTTAAGAACATATTCAATAGGTTTAAAATTAAAATCAAAGTGTTATATGAATTAAAAATACAAGATAAAGAGGTTAATAGAATACAATAAAATTAATAGAATAAAATAAAAATGAAGGGGGCCAATAGCGTTTCATGTAACGTTTAAGGGAAGGGTGATGCATTCAACCATTTAATTAACTTTTAGTTTTAAATATACTATAGTTGAATAATTAGTTTTAATTTATATTAAATAAATAATACAGAAAAGTGTTTAAGTAAAATTTTTGACATTACTCATTTAAAAATTTTTTCTATAAATATTATTTTATTTTTAAAATAAATTTTATTTGCATAAAATTAAATTTCATAATTTCATAAAATAGAAAGTTCAATAAATTCATAGAAATTAATAATTCAATTTCAATTTTATAATTTTTTAAAAATTATATATATATATATATATTTGTGTGTGTGTGTGTTTCATGCAAATTAAATTAAATTAAATTAAATCGAACCAATTTAATACAATTTTATTATAATTTAGTTTGATTTAAATCGAATTTCCTTGAAAAATAATTTTATATATTTTTAATATAAATAATGAGTTTAAATAGATTTAAACCATCTTAATATGATTTAGTATATAATTAACCTATTCTTATTCAATTTAAAATAAATTTGGTTTGGTTCTATTAAATTGAAAATTTTTGATTGAAAATTAATCGAAATTGAACTCAATCAATTTTTTTTAAAAAAATTAAATTGAATCAAATACGAATTTGAATCAAATTAAACAAAAAAAAAAAAAGCTAAACTAATTATATTGAATCAATTTTTCGATTTCAACTGCCCAGCCCCAACTGCAAACTCCCGTTAACAAGAAAGGTGGTACCAGTACTCCTAATACAGACACCTCATATATATATATATTTTTTCCGGTCTAGACCACCGGCATTCGAAAGTCACTATAAACCTGATTAATTCATATTCAAGTTGAATCATATCCTAAATAGCGAAACCTCTCTAAATGTAGCCTGGTTAATTCATATTCGAGTTGAATCAAACCCTAAATAGAAACAACTCTCTCAATGTAGCCTAAATACAGAAAGTCACTATGAACTCTGTTTAATTCATATTCAAGTTGAATTAGACTATAAATAGAAAAAACTCTCTCAACGTAAATTTTTTTTACTCGCGGAACTCAATATACTATGTATGATATATTAAAATTAAATATTATATGATATATTAAAATAAAATTATATTATATTAATATATTAAATATTTAATTAATTTAATTAAATACATTAAATTATAATTATATTAAATATTAAATATATTAAATTATATTCATTGTTAGAACTCCAACCAAGCTTTTACCACTTGCACCAACTAACATTCGTTCATAAAAAAAAAATCTGCTACTACTAATTTGCCTATATATAGCAGTGACGAAGCGGGCTGCAGATATACAGGCAATTGAAGCAAAAGCAATTACCAACTCTACATACCAAATTCCAGAGGTGAGAGAAAATAAAAAATGGCGCCTGTGCTTCCCAGGTTTTGTGTCTTTAAATCAAACTATGGTAACAAGTATTCGCGTTACTTTCGAGAAGAAAAGCAGCGCAGATACATTCGATGCGATGGAGAGAGTGTTTTGGATCCATTATCCAAGTTCAGAGTGGAGAGAGCAGAGAGCAACCGAGACTTTGTCCCCATAAGATGCTGTTATACCAACAAATATTTGAGGCGTAGTAGCGGATTATATCGCCGCAGCAGTTAAAGCAGTGGATGAAGATCAATCCAAGTGGTCGTGCACGCTGTTCAAGCCTCTCGCAAAAGATGACAAAACATTTCTTTTTCAGCACGTCCAAAGTGGAAACAACGTGTGTGGTATTTGCGAGCGAATAATGAACTCCGGGCTTGCTTAATTGCCAGATATTCCTACGATGAAACAGATGGAGGTGATCTCTTCATAATCACTGATTGGAAATCATTGGTGATATTGCCCAAACATGTGGCAGTCAAGGGCGACAATGGGAAATATCTACTTTACGGCGGCGAAGGAGGTGACCAACACATGTACTTTGGAGCTACGGATATTGGCGATCGCAGAGTTGCGGAGCAAATCTTCGTCAATCCGGACGTAGTATCTGTGTGAAGCGCAGTTCCAATGGAAAATTCTGTAGGGCTACCCCAAATTGGATGTATCCAGGATACAACTAATGTTTCCAACTCTGATCCAGCAACATTGTTTTGGCCAATCAAACTTCAGGGCAACGCTGTCGCAGTCCGTTGCGTGGGCAATGACAGATTTTTGCGTAGAACTGACTATGGTGGTACGGTGGATTCTCTTGCTGCGGCATCTTGGGCCACGACTATTGACAGACAGAGCCACCTGGTGCTGGAAGAACTTGTCAAAGTGAGGGATATTGACGATGTGCAGTACATGTTAGAGGATGACCGAATTTATGATGAATCAATCTTGACATGGCTCGTTCCTGTGTCTCTAACATGACAGACCAAACCGAAGAATTAGAGGTGACAATGTCGTACACAGAGGGGTGGAAGTACGAATGGACTAATAGTACTGTAGTGTCATCTTCTATTAGTATGAAATTCTCAGCTGGTATTCCGTCAATTACGGACACTTCCATTGAAGTGAAAGAAACCTTTGAAGCCGAATATGGGTGGGGAACAGTGGAAGATGGGTCGTTCAATTTGACAAAAACAAACCCAGTTAGCGTGCCGCCAATGACTAAGACGACAGTTAGTCATCTTGCGACACTTGGATCATGCGATGTTCCGTTTTCCTACACTCAGCAAGGCACCCATACCAATGGCAACTTGGATATTTCAGTCAACCATGATGGTCTTTATAGAAGTGCCAATTGCTTCAAATTCCGTACCGAAATCAAAGAGGAAAAGCTATAACCTTTAAAAAAAAAAAAAAAAAAACCTTGAAATAAGTGCAATAGGCAACCTTGTTGCATTGCCTTTTTTTTTTTTCGTCGTTGGGGTTTTTTTTTTTTTTTTAATGTGTTGCTTTTTCGATATCAATATTAATAAATAAATTCCCCTAAAAAAGATTAAAAAGTATTTACCCATTTTGGTGGTTGGTTTTTACGTCGAGATTTTTCTAATTTAAGCAATTTTCAGCTATCTATTTTCTTATTTTACATGTGTCTATTGTCTTCTAATAATGCCTTATTATATTATTTATTTCTTAAAGAATGCAAATGTTAATATATATATATGTATATATATATATATATATATATATATATATATATATATATAAAGCTAAAGCCAAAGTGTAAAAATATTGATCTAACAAAACCTTCTCAATTTAATTTTATATATGTTGATGGGGCAAATAATGCATGAGTTTTGTCCAACTATTAATAAAACTTTATATGTAATTCTCAGCTTTAATTTTCTTAATGATAAATTATTCATATCAATTGAATGCTTTAACACATATCTTATCATTTTTTTTAATTTTATTATCTTCTCTTAAAATCTCTACTATCACTAAAAACTCAAAAATATATATATTCATATTATAATTATGTCTCTTCACTAAAAAATTATATAATTACATTTTAAAATTTTAAAAAATTAAAATTAATTTTCAACCGCGTGAAACGCGAAATACTGATTAGTTTTTCTATGAAGAGAAGTTGAATATTTGACATTCAACACAGACAAAAAAACGTTTTAATTATCATTTCGTTTTTTCTTTCACAAGCAAAAAACTTAACCGATTGTTAGTAATCAGTTTTACACATTGAATGACAACTTTTATAAATTTTGTACTTTGATTAAATAGGTTAATTAGGAAGAAAGCTAAGTTAGTTAAATAGGTAGACCCAATGGCACAATCAATAACCAGCCAGCTGACGATCAACAGAACATTTGTTGGACCTCTCATTTTTAAGGTATAAAGATATGGGGACAGAACTCAGAGTCATGAGGTACTGGATTTTGGATTTGAATTTGCTCATAATGGATAGATTAATTGGATTCAAAAAGTTATTAAAAAGTAAATAAGAAGAAGTAACTATCTAAAAGATAATTTTGTATCACTTCATGTAGTTGGATGAGTGACACATATTATACGATAAGAAATTAATTTTTTATGACAATTAATATTGTCAAATAATCTTAAAAATTGTTACAAATATATTTTTAGGTACAATAATTATTGTCATGCTATTTGTAATCGATACCCCCTAAAACTAAAAATTCATGTCATGTATGACAATAAAAATTATCACGATTAATGTCTAATTTGTGACAACAATACTATTGTTACTAATGCTATAATTAGTTATAATTTTTATCGTAACTATTATTCTATATGTTGTCACATAACACTTAATATTATCACAAATTATTTGATTTGTCAAAGTAAATTTTAATGACAACTTCATTTTATTGTCATGAAAAGGAAAATGTAACAATATTTATAGCCACTAAAACTATATATGTAAAGCTCATAATTACGTTGGTTACATTTTTTATTGTCACTAATACATATAGTGATAATTTATAATTATTACTGATAGTTTAATTTACTATAACTTTTACAGTCACTAATTCATATAATGATCAAGTTATATTGACATATAATTAATAAAAGAATGATAATTATAATTTTCATATATATATATATATATATATATATATATATATATATATAATAACAATTGTTGTTGTCACTTGAAAGTAATTAATGACAATAATTTTTGCTACAAATATTATTTTATTTTATAACACCATTAGTGGCATATATGTTTGTTATAATGTGACAATTTGATTATTACAAATATAAACTTTTGTGATAATTATTTTTGTCATTATAAATTTATAAGAGGACAAAAAATATATGATGAATGCAATATATGTTGTAACTATAATTTGTAATGTTGATTTATAATAACAATAGTCACATTTTTTACTGGTCACTAAAATTATATGTTTTTTAAAAATAAATATTTGACTGCTTTTTAATTTCACTAGCAATTATATTTAAGTATCTATTCTAATTATTAATAATAAAATAAAAGAATTAAAATTATACACTGAACCACTGTCGCCACCTCCTAATTCTAGGCCTATTCCTGCTCCAACACCACCAATGTCCAATCCTAAATCCTTTCTTGCAACCTAGCTTTCGCATTCAATGACTACTAAAGCAACAAGCAAAACGATAAAAGTTAGAGACTTGAATGTGGCCATTTTCCTTGAATGTAGTCATTTGGCTACACATGGTTGGATGGGTTGTCATAACATTCACTACATGCATGTTACTTTCTCCACAGGTGTTCTGCGAAACCCAATAGGAGAAATAAGTGTTAGTGCAGTCCACTAGCACTTATATATCACACACATATAAGATCATTTGAACCTACCCATAAGACCTCATAATGAAACATATGCCTGATTACAACATGCCAACACTCTAAAAAAAGATTATCAAGACAATAACAAATTGAAAATATTTTAATAAATAAAATTAAATAATAGCCTTGCCCCTGACCTGCCTAGACTTACAATAGTTGAGGCTAGTCTACGAGTCCTCATTAAAAGCCTTACCACAGGGCCATTAGCTAATGAACCCTTAGGCTCCACTGATGCATACTGTCTCTTTGTTTCTTTTTCTTTTTGAAGAGCGCCTCTTTGTTACTCATGATTTGGTTTTCTATTTGTTCTTTAGTGATAGTAGATATACAACATCATATATGGATGATCTCCTAGTTTAACTCTGATTTCTTAAAACTGAAAAGGATAAGTGTACAATCAAGATAAATCATTTTCTAAACCATTTTAAAATTTTAATCTTAATATTCTATTTTATCTTAAAATTATTTAGAATTTTTTATTTATATTAAATTAATTATAAAAAATTATTTATTTTTCATATTATATTATTTAATTATATTAATTGTTAAATATTAATTATATTAATTATTAAATATTATTTATATTAAATATTATTTATAAAATTATATTTTTATTAAATATTAATTACATAATAATAAAAATTATATTACATTATTCATTCAATATATTAATTATATTATTTATAATTAAATTATTTATGATTAATATTAACTATATTAATTATTAATTATTTTATTTTATTATTTATTAAAATTTATTAATATTATTAATATATTATCAATATATATTATTAGTCATTAATAAATTAAAATATTAATATAAATAAATTAAAATATTAATATAAAATTATATTATTAAATAAATAAATAATGTTTATTTGTATTAAATTATTATATTTATTAGTAAATTATTAAATAAAATAATAATTAAAATTAATTATATTATTAGTCATTAAATAAAAATTATTAAAATAAAAATAATATTATTAAATATTAATATTATTAAATAAAATAATTATTTTATTAATTATATTCTTAAATTATTAAATAATTAATAATTATTAAATAATATTATATTAATTAATATATTAATATTATTACATATATTAAATTTAAATATATTATTAAATATTGAATATACGATATTAAATATTACACTAAATATATTATTATGAGTATTCTTAATAATTTTTGTTAATAAATTAATATTTAATATATTTAATATCACATTATAATTATATATTTTAAGTTATATTATAATTATATATTTAAAATTATATCCATGATTAAAATAATTATTATACATGTGAATTTGTTAATTTTATTTTCATGCAAATAAAGAAGATAATTGTGTAAAGTCATTACTATTATGATTAGTAGACAATTTTTGTTATATATCATTTATAATTTGTGATATACCGAAAGACACGGTATCCATCATGACCATAGTAGAAATGCCAAGGATAACATTTGGTTTAAAGTACTACAACAAAACTAAGGAATAATTCATCAAAAATAAATAAATGAATAATGAAGTATACGAGTAATTCACTATCCGCTATTAAATACGCCATAATCATCCTCAAATTACCTTCTACATTGACTTTACAAAATTTCCTACAAAGATTACCTTCTAGTCGGATCCCATCCAATATCCATTGCCATGAAATGTTCAGTGCGCAAGTGACCAGAAAAGAGCATTTGCTTGTTTTCCTTTGAGGGTAGCGATCTTTGAAGCCCAGCCAGTATTATGAGCAGTCATCATCGAGTAAAAGCAATGATCTTGCTATTCTTATTGTCAAGCTCCAATACCTCAATAGTTATATCACGTTCTTTTATTTGGAAAAGTTCGAAGCCTGTGTACGTGGTCCTCTTTGATTTTGTATAGCGATCGACCTTCACAGCAAGATAGTCCCTATTGCTTTGCCAGTACATTTTGCAATCACCAACACTGAAAAGATTTTTCTACCTCAATTCCTGTTTACTGGAAATTTGCACAAGAGACACCTGTGCAACTCACAAAAGGTACTGATAAAATAATCCTTACACCAGATGAAAACTCATATTTGTTCTTGGTTTGATCAACTGCACCAGCCTTCTCCTCATGTTCTTCTTCCTTGATATTTTTCTCATTCTTAACCTTCATCTGTTTTATTGTTCCTAAAAATTGCAAATTTACATGAATGCGGCAGCACATTTAGTTTGTTAGTAACTGTATACTAATGCTATCTCCTCCCACTTACCACCCCCCCTTCAAATTTATTTCCCGAACTCTTTCATAAGTGCCATTCTGATGTTTGAGAACTTTATTCACAGTTGAATTTTAACCATAAAATTTAATCATATGAAAAATCTGTGATAACTATGACAGTAAGTCAATTAACTTTTAACTGCTTAAACACAAGCCAAAAAGTATCATCTTGTACTGACCTCTAAAAGCCTGAAATTTGCTTTAACTTGAACGTACATGTCATATTCTCTATTATTATTTGTTCTCTTCAACAACCCACCAAACAGACACATAAATGCATGCAACATACAAAGTCAGGAAGTTCCAGCCCATAAATTGCCCAGGAATTATTTTTAAAATAAACTAGTATTAACTGAGAACTTAAAAAGGAGTTAATTCAAAGGGTGAAAGTAAAAAAAAAAAAAAAAAACTTCCTTGGCCAAAGTATTCAACTTTCAATATTAAAGCAAACCGGAAAGGTTTTACAAAGCATATGAGTTTTTATTGATCAAAGGTAACAAATACAAAACAAGAAGATAAATTATAAATCATATGAAAACACAGAATAGCATGTGGAAAAAAGGAAACACAAGTTGAAGCAATATATCTGTGGAATAGATTAGTTTAAAAGTTGTCCATATAATACTGCCATGACCAGTTATTTTTTTAGCAGTTAAAATAAAAAGTAAAATCAAAATGACAAACTAATGAATCTTTTCCCCTCCCTGAAAAACAAGTAAGAAAAAGAAATCCCCTAATCATGCAGCCAGTTGTGAGATTACAAAATTAAAATAATCACTAAGACAGAAAAAAAGCATTACCAGATCACAGACATCAGAGTGTTTTCCACTGGAGCATCGTTTTTGGGGGCAAGCCAAGTTTGATTGAACATTATCACTTTCCCACGTTTTCTAATATCACAAGCACATCATGTTTTTGTCCAACATCAAGTGAACCAACAAAAAATCAAAACAATTGCCCATCACAAAAAGAAAAAAGAAAATAGAAAGACAATTGGAAATTACAAGTATGTTATGATTCATCAAATCCAATGTTTTAAAAAAGTATTTTGATTCATCCAACTAAAAAACAGAGCAAAAAAGGAATAGGAGAAAAAACAGCATATAATTGTAACCTTATTCCTTAACCTTGGATGAAAAAAAAAGCATTTTTTTGAGTAATAAACACTACAAACACTCAGATCCTTCACTACGTACTATAACCAATAATCAAATTGAACCCAGAAAACCAATTACAGTATACGAACTGAAAATGAAAAAAGAACCAAACTTTACAAAAGAAAAGGCAACTATCAAACTTTTTAAAAAGTCAAGCACAGGCTACCACTCCAGCAACATGAAAAACAGCAAGAAAATGGCAAAAATGTAAAACAACAACATGATATAATTAACCAATAAGAATGGCAAGAAGACATAGATAAAACGAAAAGGAAAGGTCAAAAATAAGGGAACAGACTCATCCTCGAACATGAGGCGACGTTGGACAGCGTCCATGCCAACATTTGGAGCGTCATCACCCATGTTTCTGTTGGTGCTGGAAGTAGCGAAAGAGGATGAAAATACCCTCGGGAAGGAAAGGAAGATAGGGTTGAGAATGGGAAGGAAGCGACAGAGAGAGGAAGTGGCAAAATTGAAAGAGAAAAAAGAAGAGAAAGAAGAAGCACAGACAATGAGTCTGGCAGTGGTGGTGGGAACAGCAATAGGGTTATTTAGAAGAGGGATGCGAGAGGTACGATAAGACGGCGGTGTCGAGTGGGTCGAGTATGGATTTGCTGTGGATTCTTCAATTCGCGAACACAGTAGCTTCGATTTGAGATATTCTTCGATTCACGCTTGCTGCTGTAACTAGGGATTCTTTGATTTCAGAAGGAATTGGGTTGGTAGATTTGAGGTTTTGGAATCAAGAAAATTGGGGATTCAAAGAAATTGGGGAATTAGGAATCGAGAAAATTGGGCTCGAGTTCTTCTTCACAGGACCTGATCCCTTTGATATATTTTTAACATAGCGATCACATCCGCTGTGGTCGCTATTTCAGTGCATATTATGCTGTTATAGTGACGACATTATTTGTGGTCGCTATATGAGTGATATTTTCATTCATATAGCAACAACAATCTTTTGTAGTCGCTAAAATGAATGAAATTATACCCTTTAGTGACGATACATCTAGTGGTTCCTAAAAAGTATGATTGAATTGCATCACTAAATAGGGACCACATATGATATAGTCACTATTTAGTGATAAAATTTATTGCTTTAACAATCACCTTTTGTGGTCACTATTTAGAGAACACAATTTGTAGTCTTTGAATAGTTACTATACATGACACCACCTTATGGTATCAATTTTAGCGATCATATTATTATAATCACTGATTTGGCTTTCACTTTAAGACTACATAGTAGTAGCTAAATTACCTATCTTTTTTTTCCCCTATTTTTAATAACCTCTTAAAAACCACATCATATGGTAGCTATATGATGTATCATTTTGTGATCACTATTTGAGTCGCAAAATGATAGCTAATTTTATTATTATTTTCTAAACTGTTGATAGTAACAAATTGGTCATTAAATGATAACTCAATGTAGTCTCTAAATCAATATTTTTTATAGTGTTATAAATATATACAAACATATAAAAATTTTAAATAAACATCATCTAAATTTTTTTCAATAAATATATATACATAAAAAGATATCTATGTATTCTATACAAATGATCATTTTAACCTTGATATTATATATAAATCATGCACACTATAAATAAATTATGTCAGATTGACATGACATATAAAATTAAATGGATTGTAACGGATTCGTATGTCAATCCATTATGTGATCCATTTGAAATCATGTCATAAATGAGTCAATTTATTTATGACCCAAACCCACTAAAATTCAATTCTAATCCATTAATTTTATATTTTTTTTCGAATCATATTGGCATATTATAACTCATTTTGACACCCTAATTTGGTGGTTTACAAAATTTGAAGAAGAAATTTTCATCTTCTTTTTTATTTATACAATTGTTGGGCCTCACTCCGCATGAGAGTCCCACTCAAAATGTGAGTGATCAAGGCAATCTTACCTTACTTAATAAACCAAATAGTTATATTTTGTATTCTTAAAAAAGGAACAAATATTTATTTATATTTAGAATCCGTTTGGATATTAGAATTGACTTGGAAATTGAAATTCAAAATTAAAATTAGATCATATAATTCTAATTCTACTA
>CATIWR010317642.1:0-53086 GCA_949677035.1 Omphalea diandra | reverse complement strand
TTACACTTAAACCTTTCTAAAAGTGTTTTTACAGGCTAACACAAAACCTTACAATCTGGTGTTTAATGCTCACACCTAACACTTTGTAAAGAAGATGAAGAAAATGAGTAGCAAAGATTGAGAGCTTTCAATACTTGTAATAAATTCCTTAGCAACCTTTTTCATGGCTGTTTGGTGGAGTATTTATAGCCAAACTTCACCAAAGAGACGTTGCAGATCATAGCTCACTAAATCTTTGAGACATGCTTGACAAATTTTGCATTTAATGCTTGTCAGGATCAAATCGCGGTCGCGAAATCCAAATTCTTCAAGGGAAACCTCGTTTGTTTCTAACGGCTAGTCCACGTGGCAGCTTCTTATTAGTTCACCAGGAAAATATAGTCGTTGTCTTTCACCTACTTTCAGAAGTCACGGTCACGAGTTTTCTTGCATAGGCCGCGACAAAGGCCGCGAATCCAACTGCCAAATTGGTTAACTTTCTTCCAATGCCAACTACCTTGTCCTTGACATTATTTTTGAAGATGACATTTCTGTCATCCTTTTCCTTAATGGAGGTGAATATTTTTCTATCCTTAGTCATGTGCTTTGAGCATCCACTATTGACATGCCAATTGTTTTCATTATTAGTGGAGTCAATGTATTCCTATAACATAAAAAGAAATAATCTTTGTTTAGGTACCTAAGCATACTAAGGTCATAGGGGCTTAGACTTGGAAGGATCTTTGAGTTTGAGGTGAGCCTTTCTAATATAACAAAACACATTGTTTACATTAACAAATTTCATGCAATAATGGCATCAAAATTTAAACTCATTAGCTTCATCTTTTGAACCACTTTATTATAAGTAAGGGATCTTCTCATACCATTCCCATTAGAATGCATGCAATAATAAGTGTCGTGAGGGGCCGAGGTGTGTGTTTTTGTGCATGTTTTTTATTATTCATATATGTTTGATTAGCTTTTGGAGGCTTAGATCTAGAGCTTTGAGGTGCCTTCCCCTTGCCTTTAGGTATGAGAGGTTTAGTGCTTGGAGCACTCCTCTTCTTAACCAGCTTTATGCAAGAAGCTTGAGGTATAAAAGTTTTAAAAAAGGTAGAAGGAGAAGATGTGGATGTAGAGGCTTCATCATAGCTAAGGCCATATCTCATTATTGGTGACCTTTGCATTACTATTAATGTATCCAAGACTTCTTTCCCTTTATGAAATTTAGAGATGAAATTTCTCAACTCAATAACTTCATTTTCTTGCTCTAAAAATTTCTTGAGTTAATCATTAGATGCTTTGAAGTTAGAAATAAATTCATTTAAACTCTTAAAATCATCCTTAAGTTGAGAATATTTTTTCTTATGAAATTTCATTTTGGATTGACATTTGTCATATCTCAAAGCCATAGCTTCAAAGAGCTCATCATCCTCATCCTTAAAACTATTTTTATCACATGATTGAAAGAAGAATTTACGTCATTAGAGAAGTGCTCTTGAGCCATGAAACAAGGGTTTGCCACTTCATTCCCTTTCTATTATTCACTCGAGTCATCATCCCAATTAGCCTTAAAAGCCTTTTTTCTCTTCCTTGTCCCACTTATTCTTCTTCTTAAGATTGCAATAATTGGATTTGATCTACCATTTCTTGACACATTCATAGCAAGCCACATCATTCTTCTTTCTTTATATCATTATATGAAATTCACATTTCTTATTTCTCCCCTTTTTTCATTATAAAAAATAATCAAACATCTATGACAAGGAAATATAGACAAAAAGTTTACTTTTCATTGCGAAAGTAATATTGTCCAACTCATCAACTATTTTAGGAAACAAAGACAAAAACAAAAAGAAATAAAATAAACTATGCATCATGAGAGGGTAAGGTTTTAGAGGGAGAGGTATGAGTTGATCTTGAGGTTCTAGGCATGGTTGAGGTTCTAGGAGATGTTCTTGATTCTTGGGCTCTTTTGACTCCTTAGACTCTTATTCCTTAGCTTCATCTGTTGGTGGAACCTCTTGCTATTTTTTAGTGCTTGGAGTCCCTGGTTGCATATTTAACCTTTATACTATCCAATCCAACATTTGGTTAATGTCCTATATATCTCTTTAAAGTTTTTGAAATTTTTAGTGTGAAGAGGTAATAGAGGACTCAACTCTTTAAACAACATTACTAGAGATTTCTAACTACTTAAGCACCTTTTGTTCAAAAAGAGTGAGAGATGGAACAAATGTAGTAGGTGCACTGGTTCCAATTCCTTCTACCGCTATAACCCTTGCACTGACAGCTTCTTCAACATCCTCATTTGCCTCTTCCTCTTAACAAATCTCACCTTCCTTATGCACCCTCTTGATCAATCTAGTGTTAAGTTTTTGCAAGATCCCTATGCTTAGTAGCATCTTCTCACAAATGGGCTTATTATGAGGCAGGTTTTCTAGTACTATATTATTTTTTTCAAGCCCTTTTTTAGTTTATAGGATTGCTTTCACATATGTTATAAACTTTGTGATATAGTGAGCCATCACAAATTCATTTGCCTTGTCCAGTTGCTCATATATTCTCTATATCAAGAGGAAAAAAGTATTCACCTTCTATTTGTTCTTCATACATTAGAGGTAAAAAAGATTTATTATGGTGCAGTCTCTATTAGATTGGCCTCTTCCATTGATGTTCTAGGTGATGAACTAGTGGGCAATCCTTAAGGCTCGACTTTTGATCTTAAAAGCATCATTGTTGCTACTGTTGTATTATTTCTTCCATCAGTGATGGACTTCCAAAACTGGTTGACATTAACTTTAAAGGTTAGAAAAGGCTCTATTAGACCTTTATTGGATGCATAAAAATACTTAGCCAGTTTATTTGGTCTTAGTGCATACTTTTTCCTAAATAACCTGAACTTTATTGTACCTTCTTGAGCATATACTTCACAATCACTGCCTAACACTTTTAGAGTTGTTAAAAATTTGACTGTCAACTCCAGTTAAAAGGGTTCCTGGTGTGGCAAAATAACTCCCATCCAATCTCGACCATTAACTCTTTAACTTTTTCAGCCAGCCCATATCTTTGCAGGTTGTTCTACTCCAAAAATTTCCCCCCTCCAAGATGCCTTTTTAGCAATTTTAGAGCTAATTCCTTTTCCTTTTCTTTTTCACTTTTGAGATGAAATTGCTAAATCAAAAGAGGAGTTAAGGGTATGAGAGTGTGCTTTATTTTGATGGTCTTCCCTTTCCCCTTTGAATCTTGACTAGTTGTTGCTTGATTATAGAGGGTTCTATAACTCTCTTCTTTTGTTAAACTATCATTGATGTCAGGTTTTCCTCAGTTTTAAAGCGAAAAGAAGGTTGGGGGGGGGGGTTCTTTCTAGCTAGTTGCTTATATCTTTTAGTGGAATCTGGTTTGGTTGCCATTTGATTGTGTGAATAAGTGTTTGATGTAAGGAAATATGCAAAAATTTGTAGCAAAAATTGAGAGAAATGAGTAGAAAGCAAAACAAGGAAATATGTAGTAAAAATTGAGAGAAAGGAATAGAAAACAAAACAACGAAGAAAAGTAAAATAATTTTAGTATTAGAGGGGGTTTAAATCGAAGTTTGATAAGCTCCTTTTGTATAAAATAAATGCCATTGGGAGTGTTCAAGAACTATTGCAAGTTAGGCAACGATAGTTGGACATGACTGTTAGCTTACTCTTGCAAGTGTTCTGCAGCTAATGATGATGGCTAGTTCGCAACGACCATTGGGTGAAGAACAATGATTGTTAGAGATTGACAATGATCGTGGAGACCAAAAGAATCAAATTGAAGAACTCATAAGTGACACAACCATTGGCCATGTTTTTCAAAAAACACTTAGTTCAAAAACAATTTTAAAACTTATTTGATGAATGTTATTAATCAAACTCAATGATATAATCATGAATTCAATTGACATATGGATAGTTTGATCAATATCTTACACAATTAAAATATTTAGCTATTGAATGTGAAGATTTTAATGGTGATCAATTCAAGCAACAATAATCAAATATCACACAATAATGATCATAAATAAATTGAGAAGAAGAAAAACCTATTTGAAGCTGATCTAAGGTATTTCCATCAATCATACCAAGTTCTCTTTTGATGAATTGCATACTTTCATCACAAAGAGGTTTAGTAAAAATATCTGCCAATTAATAGTTAGTATTAATAAATTCTAACACAATACCTCCGTTATTAGCATGATACATAAGAAAGTGATGTCTAATGTCTATATGCTTGCTCCTAGAATACTGTATGGGATTCTTGGACAAATTTATGACATTAATGTTACCATACTAAATGGAAATTTACAACTACTTTGCAATCAAGAAGTTGTTGTTTCATTTATAGGATTTGTGCACAACAAAGGCCAATTGCCATATACTCAGCTTCAATAGTTGATAAAGCAATTGAGTTTTGCTTTTTGCTTTTTACTACTCTAGGACACTAAGCATTGACCAAATAATTGACATGTGCTTGAAGTACTCTTTCTATCTAAGGTACACCCAGTAAAATCAACATTATAAAATGCATTCAATTCAAATAAAGAACTCTTAGGACACCAAAGTTCTAAGTTAGGAGTGCCAACAAGATATTTAAGTATGTGTTTCACAACATGCAAATCAGACTCTTTAGGATTAGGTTGATATTAGCACACAAGCAAAAACTAAACATAATATCAAGTCTAGAGGCTGTGAGGTAGAGTAGACTACCAATCCTACCTCTATATAGCTTTTGTTCCACCATGTTCATCCATGCTTAACTTGATGTTAGTGCTCATAGGAGTTTTGCACGATTTGCTATTTTTCATGCCAAATCTTTTGATTAGTTCCTTTATATATTTGGCTTTGTTGATGAAGATTCCTTCCTTTCCATGCTTGATTTGTAATCCAAAGAAGAATTTGAGTTCTCCCATCATGCTCATTTCAAACTCAATATTCATTACTTTAGAGAAATCTTCACATAAGCAAACATTAATAGCACCAAATATGATATCATCTGCATATATTTGCACTAACAATAGGTCCCTATTCTTTTCCTTAGAAAAAAGAGTTGTGTCCACTAAACCTTTAGAGAAATCTTTCTCTACTAGAAAATTGCTCAACCTCTTAGACCATGCTCTTAGAGCTTGCTTCAAGCCATATAGGGCTTTGGAGAGCATGGACACATGGTTTGGAAAACAATGGCTTTCAAAACTAGCAGTTGTTCAACATACACTTCCTCATTAATGTACTTATTTAGAAAAGCACTTTGGACATCCATTTGATATAACTTAAAATTCTTATGAGATGCAAATGCAAGTAGAATTCTATTAGCTTCAATGCTAGCTACAAATGCAAAAGTCTCATCAAAGTCAATCCATTCTTCTTGGTTATAGCCTTTGGCTACTAACCGAGCCTTATTTTTTACAATAATTCCATTTTCATCATGTTTATTTCTAAAGACCATTTATTTCCAATAATGGAATAATTATGAGGTCTATGAACTAAAGTCCACACTTTATTCCTCTCAAATTGACTGAGTTCTTCTTACATAACAAGAGTCCAATGTTCATGTTTAATGGCCTCATCTATGGTCTTAGGCTCTATAAGGGAAAGCAAGATTAGTACATGCATTTCTAAAAGATGATTTAGTTATTACCTGACTTGATGAATCACCAATGATAAAATCTCTTGGATGATCTTTCTTGAAAATCCAATCCTTTTCTAGTTGAGTTTGCTCTTCACTAGGAGTAGGAAAAGGTTGAACTTCATTTCTTTCATTCCTAATGTCTTGTGACTTATCTATATTATTTCCTTCTTCTTCAACGTTTAGCTTATTCATAGGACCTGCAACATCATCAATATCTTCTTATTTTCTTAAAGAAGTAGGGTCAGATTCATCAAATACAACATGCATAGACTCCTTTACAACTAGTATTCTCTTATTAAAGACTATACCCTTTGCTATTAGTAGAGTATCCAAAGAAAATTCCCTCGTTGGACTTATAGTCAAATTTGCTAAGGTTGTCTTTATTGTTTAGAATACAAAAGTATGCAATCTTGGGCCTTCTATTGTTCCACAACCCATAAGGAGTTTTCTTTAATAAGGGTGTCACTAAGACTCTATCTAAGACATAACATCAAGTGTTTATAACTTCAACCTAAAAGTACTTAGGAAGATTATACTCATTCAACATTGTTCTAGCCATTTCTTAAAGGGATTTATTCTTCCTTTCTACCACACCATTCTGTTATGGTGTTCTAGAAATTGAGAAATTATGTGAGATAGCATACTCATCACAAAAGTTATAAAAATTAACATTCTAAAATTCTCCACGATGATCACTTTTAATAGAAAATATTTTCAAATCCTTTTGATATTGAATTCTCTTGACAAAGGTCTTACAAGCATCAAAAGAAGAATTGTTGTGAAGGAGGAACGATACCAAAGTATATCTAGAGTAATAATCTACTATTACAAATGCATAATGCCTGCCTCTCAAGCTAGATACTCTAGTGGGTCCAAATAGATCCATGTAAAACAATTGCAATGGTCTAGAAGAACTTACCTTGTTCTTAGCTTTGAATGAAGATTTGATCTATTACCTCTTTGACATGCGTCACAAACTCCTTCCTTTGCAGACTGGACTTCAGGTAGACCTTCAACTAAGTTTCTTCTCTTCAGCTTATTAAGAAGTTTCATGCTAACATGTTCTATCCTTCTATGCTAAGTTTTACCATTCATCCATTACAAAGACTAAACACTTTGCATTATGGTTAACAAGAGAATTTAAATCATTCACATAAATATTATGAACTTTTCTGTTAATTAATAAAATTTTGTTGTCACTCATCATTGACACATAGCATGCTTGTGGCTCAAACATAACTCTAGTGCCTTTGTCGCACAACTGACTTACACTTAGCAAATAGTGTTTGAGTCCATCAATAAGCAATACTTTATTAAGGATAGGTGAGTCATCATCTTTACCAACTTTACCTATGCCAACAATTTTGGCTTTACCATTGTTTCCAAAAGACACATTTCCAAGTCCTTCAATCTTCTCTAATTGTGTGAAGAATTTCCTTTGTCCTATCATATGCTTTGAACATCCATTACCAAGATACTATTCTTACCCTCAAACTTAGGATTCAAGCACATCTGCAAAATAAAGAGAGTTATGTCTTAGGTACCTAAACCTTCTTAGGTCTTAGAGTTTAGCTCTTTCCAACTACTCATCATGCCTTCTAGAAGGACAATGGTAGACAATGTGGCCATATATACCACAATAAAAACAATCACCATTAAAGTGAGCTAGTGTCCTACTTCTAGGTGGAACATGTACATAATGTCTATGAGACTTGTAACTCTTTTAAGCAAAATGTCTGAGAGTGTTTCTCATATGAAGAATTCTCTTGCGTTATGTGTTTCTGTATCCATAATTATGTCAATTTTTATGTCTTTGCACACCTTGCCTCTTAGTCTTATAAGGGTAATATATGCAGACATAATTTGCTTTATGTGGAGTTGATCTCAATAGTGTGTGCTTGTGTTGTGACTTCCCTCTTGAGCCATTATTAGCGGCATTTTCCATTTTGAAAACCTTGTGCTTCATAACATGGTTAGGATCATTATTCTCTTTGGCTTTAATAAAGACTGTTTGAGAAGAAGAGGGAACCGTTGAAGTGGTGGCATTATGACCTAATCCATATTTGAGGGATGGACTTCTTTAAACCTCAAGGATAGAGTCTAACTGCTTCTTTCCTTTAGTGAATTTGTATAAGCTTTCCTTAAGCTTAAGGTTCTCAACTGTAAGAGACTCAACTTCCTTAGTTAAAGTTTCTTAACCCTTAGCATAATTTTTTAAAGATTTGTTCTCATTTTTAAGAGAGAAGATGTTTGACTTGTGAGTCTCAACTTTCATAGTGAATCTAGTAAGCATAGTGTATAACTCTTATCTATAGTAGGGGTTAAGAGGAGTTACCTCATTGTCACCATAACTGTCACTATCACTGTTGGATGAGTGTTCACTAAAGGATTCGTTTGGTCGCTCCTCAGTTGCCATAAGATATAAGTTAGCTAGCTCCTTTTATGTTTCATCCTCATTTGGTTTGAAATCACTAGTATCATCCTAAGTGGCTTTGTACACTTCCTTTCTTTTCTTGAAGGTGTGTTTTTTAGAAGGGAACTTGCTCTTCTCGATCTTAGGACAATTTGATTTAATATGCCTTTTCTTTTTGTATCCATAGCAAATAAGTTGACTCTTAGTTCCTCTCTTCTTATGTCTCCTTGCTCTTTTGCTCTTTTTATTTGAAATGAATTTCTTTAGTTGGTTAGTGATGAGGTTAAGTTGCTTATCTTTACTACTATCTTTTTTTTATCACTAAAAGTAAAATAAGTTAATGAATAAGAAGTAGATGAAGATTCAAAGTGTACCTCTTTAGCTTTTAATGCTAAGTCTTTCTTTCTCATTCATGTGTTTTCAATAAGCTTTTCAAGAGTGATTTCATGAGCCAATAACTTTCCATAAGCTCATCAAATGATAGGTCCCCCTGTTTGTTGGCTTCCTATATAACTGCCTTTATAGCTACCTACTTATCTTTGGGAAAAGTTCTCAGGATTTTTGGTACCATGTCCTTATTTGAATAAGACTTCCTTAAGGTTTGAGAGCTGCCCACAATATCAATAAATCTATTGTACATCTCAATAATAGTTTCACCAATTTGGTATCCAAAGGTTTCATATATGTATGTATGCAAATGAGTTTTTTTCTTTTTTACTTCACTAGTTCCTTCATATTAAGTTTGCACGGTGTCCCATATTTCTTTGGTTGATGTACACATTTGCAACTTAGCATATTGAGATTTATGGATTGCACAGAAAAGAACATGCATTGCTCTTTTATTCTTTAAGTTTGTCTTCTTTTCATCAATAACACATTCACTTTTAGGCTTTGGTACTAGAATTTATCCCACTGGCTTATTAGTACCTCTCTTCCTTCTTCAATAATGTTCCATAAGTCAATGGTTTTACTATCAAGAAAGATCTCCATGGCATTCTTCTAGTACCCATAGTCATCTCCCCTAAAGAATGGTGGCTTATGGATGGATTATGATTCTTTATGACTTGCCATGATCTATGCTTTGAGCACTTAATCTTTGATGAAGAGACTAGCTCTGATATTAATTATTGTCCTTTGGTGCCCTAGAAGAGTGGTTAAATAAGGCAATAACAAGCAATAAAAAATAAAAAATAAGTACATAATTGAATGAAGAATCAAGACACGGGATTTATAGAGGTTCAACACAACTTACTACGTCCTCTCATCTAATATTTCCACTATAGCCTTCATTATCAAGAAAGCTTAAAGTGCTATTAACCATTTTTACAATAGTAGTTTCCAGGTACTACCAATCCATTACAAGTAGACGTACGGGTCCTGCTAAGACCTTATTCCAAAGAACTTTTCAGGCACTACCTTAAACCTTTCACAAACTATGGTTTTTAAGATCTCCTAACCAAGGTTTTCCTTAAACAAAATATAACTTTAAAGATGAGGATAACTCTTTCACTCAAGCAATAATACATTTTAAAGTATACTCACCAAGTGTGCTTGATCTGATTGAGAGTTTTGAGAAAATATCTATAAAACTTATTCTTCAAACTTTGTTTTCAAGATAACAATTGCAAGCTTTTATTGGCCTTAATGCACTAAGAAGGGGGTTGAATTTGTGGGAGATTAAAAATTTTGAAGGAAAGGTAAGGAGATTAGATAAATATGAAGGAGTAGATAAATTGAACATAAGATGTTTATAGTGATTCAGGTGTTAACAAACCCTACATTCACTCTCTAATTCTTTACAATTGGGTATTTCACTTAATTAAAAATGGTGTTTCCAAGCTCACACCTAATATATACAATTTGTGTCTTATGGCTCATACATAACCCTTACACTTTATGTTTCTAGGCTTACACAAAACCTCGCTCAAGTGTTTTGGAAAAGCTCACACTTCAACCTTTACAAAAGTTTTGGAAGCTCAACCTAGTTTCAAAGGTGTTTAATGCTAACACCAAACAAGTAAGAATTCACAAGGAATAAGAAGTTATGAATCAAATTTGCAAGAGTTTGGTTATAATAAATGAAATTCTCTTGCATTTATATCTGTTTGGTGGAGTATTTATAGGTAACATCCACCAATGAGACTTTACTAGCAATCTATGCTTAAATCTTTAAAGTAAGCTAGACAGATTTTGCATTAAATGCCAATCAGACAAAAGTCGCGATCATGACTGGCATTTTGTAGTTGTGATTTTTTAATTTATGTTAGGAAGCCTTAAATTGCAGTGGAGAACCCCGTTCTGTGTCTAACAGTTAGTCCACATGTCCTTTACTAATTGTCACTCAAGAAATATAGCCATTGTGTTTGACCATCCAACCAAAAGTCGTGGTCGATATTTAATTCCTTCTTGGGCACGACAGAGAACTCGAATTCTTCTATTTGGTGAGGAGACAACACTTTCTTGAGTCATTGTCAAGATAGATGCTTTGCTCTCACAATTTTTGATATTTCAATGGTTGCCTTGGACACTTGGTGTGATCTGTTTGCAGACTTGGTTTCCTTCTATTAGCTATGAAATTCGCAGTTGTGACTCCGGACGCGAAGACCACCACAAATCTCTTGTAAGTCAATTAAGCTTCTCTTTGCTGAATCGTAGCCGCAAATTCGTCTGTGAATTTTTCTAGCCTAACTTCATCCATTCTCATTGCTAGGTTGCAGTCACAAATCCAGGGATATTGACCGTAAATTTAGATGTGTTACTAAAAGTTAGAGATTTAGACTTCCATCCAACTTCTAATGAGACAATATGTTATCAACTGTAAAACAATACTTAAGCAAAACATTATAACTAATCAATCTCCATTATCGAGATCAAAAGAGGCTTATGACTTAGATTTGACCAATCTAATCCAAAAATCTCTTTCCTTTTGATTTTGACAACTTAGATTGATTTTACTTGAAGAAAATGAATTGGATGAATGTGAAGTTAGGATGGTCAATGATTTTTTTTTTAAAAAAAACTTATTGATCAAATAATCAAAGAATTGTAATTTTTGAAAAAAGAATGTTCCTATTATTATGTCTGCCCTTCAACTTATGTTCCCCTTGTGCACATTACTATTTTCTCTCCCTTTGGCAAGATCAAAATGAAGGTAAAGTTTAAAGATTGAATGAGATGGATAAATTGAGATAGAATAATCACAAAGATCAAATAAGTATAAGAATTAAATAAGAGTAATCACATAACATATGGATCAATCAATTGCAAAGGATAAAAATAAACACTTTTATATATTTAGAAACTGTGGGATCACAACCTTTACATAACAAAGAAGCAACAAAAAAACACTAAAGACAATCTAGAAGATTGGAGAATTATCATTGTCTTTAGAATGATCAATGTCTTCATTTGCTCCTCGACTTTGAGCTTCATCACCCTTCTCAACCTCTCGATCATCCTCCTCTTCAGGTGTGTCCTCCTAATCCTCAAAATTTGGGAGATGGTAAGGAGTAGCACCTACTTTCTCTTGAAGATCTACCAAATCACTATATAGGTGGGAGAGTAGGAGAAATCTTCTCTTGATCATCCTCATCATCTTGTCAAGCTTCTTGTTGATTGAGAAAAGAGAGATTTTGGCTTTGGGTTTAGGGGAGAGAGATCTTATCAAGCTTCTTGATCTTTCTCATCATCTTAATCAAGCTTCTTATGGAATAGATTGAGCACCCTCTTCTATAACCAGCCTTTTCCTTTTTGAAGCTTGGGAAATTGCTAACTTCTTTGCCCTAAATGCACTCAATGTATAAGTGTATAAATAAGTGTATCTGGCTTTGGCATTAATAAGGTAGGGCAAGTCAAGAAAGTTATGAGATGACAAGTGTTTTTTGGTGAGGAACTTCTCATTTTCCTCATTAAGAGCACCCACATAACGATAGATGGCAGTTACATGAGAGGGAAAAAGAAATTGGCTTTTGGGTTTGGTACTTATGTGGATCCATTGATTTATAAGATAACGACCAATTTGAATTGGTTTATTCTTGGTCAAACTGAAGAGAAAGGCTAGATCCTTTTAGGATACTTTCTTATTACCATCACCTCTTACATTGACAGAGAAGGTGATGATACAATGAAGTAGCTAATTGGGTAAGGTATGAATGTACTTGTTTAGGGAGGTCTTTAGGTAGTGTTTGGTCTCAATAGAAATTTTAGGCCAACGCTGAGTAGATAATGTCAAGAGTTGAGATGATGAATGGAATGTCATCCCTAACTTAAAGGTTGAAAATATTTGAAAGCTGCTCAAAGGTAATGTAAAAAGGATCCCTAAAGGCTTGAAATACTAACCCATATTGTCCTACACGTGATTCCGCTCTTCAACTCAAAGTCACAGTGCACATGAATTCCTGCATTATCTCTTCGTAATCGAGCTCTTCGATGAAGATGAACTCATTCCATCCCAGATTTGAAAGATAAGCATGGATCTCATCCTTGGTCCCAAGTGATTCAAGGAGAAATGTGGAAGGGATTTTGTTTGGTTAGATTATCTTGGAGGAATTGGCCTTGGACTGATCCTTCTCCTCTTTAGTGATCCCTTTCATCTTGTGTAGATCAGAAAGACCAGATGGCTGAGCTATTACTTTGCCTTTTTCTACTCTTGAGGCTTTCTTGGGGGCCATTGAATATAAAAGAGAGTTGAAAGAAGATTTAAAGAATAAGAATGAAGAGGGATGAAGTGTTTTAGCAAAAGTGAGTTAAAACACTATTTCAAGGGTTTAATTAGGCTAGGAAGGGGTGTAAAAACAATAACAAATGGTCAAAAATTCATTTCATGAAGGGTTGTAAACAATTGATAGTCAAATCAGTTAAATATGGCAGTTACTCAAATTCACAACCATGATCAGAAAGTCGCGATCGCTAATTACAAAATATCTGAGTAACAGATAAAAAATTCTTAAGAAATGACATGGTCAATGGTCAAAACTTTTAAAATTTGAATAAATTTGCGATGGGGATGGAAAGTAGTGACCACAAATTGATGGTTTGATAAACGGATGACAAGTGCCTATAAATCACGACCGCGAATTACAAGGCAATGAAAAAAACTATGAGAGAATTTGACTTTCTAAGTTGTGATCCACTCAATGTATTAAAGCTTAATTCATGCAATTTGGCATAGAGAGACAATTTCACACAAAATTAAGACATCCAAAGAAACAAACAATACATACATCACACATAATAATCAATCAATAAAGAATAATGCCCACACAAAGAGTATTCTAGAAGATCCAATTTTCACTTCAGGGAGCTTCCATCAAGCATTCCCAACTGTCTCTTAATGAAGTTTAACCTTTCTTTATTAAGAGGTTTAGTGAAAATATTTGTAAGTTGATGGTTAGTGTCTATAAATTCCAACACTACATTACAATTTTGGATATGATCTTTAAGAAAATGATGCCTAATGTCTATATATTTGCTCCTAGAGTGTTGGATGAGATTCTTTAAAAGATTTATTGCACTACTATTGTCACATTTGATGGGAATGTGGTCAACAACTTTGCCATAATCCTTTAATTATTATTTCATCCAAAGGACTTGGGTGCAACAATAACCTGCAGCTACATATTCTGCATCGATGGTGAATAAGGCAACCGAAACTTACGTCTTACTAAACCAAGACACTAAGCATTCTCATATGAATTGGCAAGTTCCTGAAGTGCTCTTGCTATCTAGAAGACTACTGGCATAATCTGCATCCTTATAACTTATGAGACTAAATGTTGAATCTCTAGGATACCTTAAACCTAAATGCAATGTGCCATGTAAATATTTGAAAATCCTTTTAACAACATTAAAATGAGATTCTTTAGGGCAAGATTGAAATCTATCATACATGCATACACTAAACATTATATCGGGTCTAGAAGCGGTAAGATAGAGTAGAGAGCCAATCATACCTCGATATCTCTTTTCATTAATTGACTTACCCGATTCATTTTTGTCTAGCTTGATGGTAGCACTCATTAGTGTCATTGCTACTTTGCATCCTTCCATGCCAAATTTATTGAGTATATCCTTCGTGTACTTTGTTTGGTTGATGAAAATCCCTTATTTAATTTGCTTGATTTATAGGCTCAGGAAGAATTGAAGCTCTCCCATTATGCTCATCTCAAATTTCCTAGTCGTACACTTAGCAAAGTCCTTACAAAAAATTCATTAGTAGCACCAAAAATGATATCATTAACATATTTTTGCATAATTAATGTATCATGATTATGACTTTTTACAAACAAGGTTGTGTCAACCTTCCTTGGGAAGATCTTGATTAGGGATTTCTACTTGTTGATGTTGAGGTTCCACTTCCTTTCTTGATAACTTCCCCTCATCATGATCTTTTTCAATACCTCTTGTGGTTGACTCCAACTCCAATTTCTCAAAGTCACCTATAAGATTATTAATAAGAGAACTTTTCCCAAGATCAAGTTTACTAGACTCATCAAATACAATGTTCATGGACTCTTCAATAACCATAAAACTCTTATTAAAGACTCTATAGGCTTTGTTAGTGGTGGAGTAACCTAGGAAAATACCTTCATTTATTCATGAGTCAAAATTTTCCAAGATTATCCTTGGTATTTAAGATATAGCACTTGTATCCAAATACTCTTAGGTATGATGACTTAGGTTTTCTATCATTCCAAAGCTCATAAGAGGTTTTATTAAGAATGAGAATAATAACCATTTTTACCAATGGTGCCAATGCCAATTACCTTACCCTTGGCATTGTTTCCAAGTGTGACATTGCCACCATCCTTTTCTTTTAGGGCCATGAATAACTTCTTGTTGCCAATCATATGCTTTGATCACCCACTATCCACATGCCAATCATTTGCTTCATTGGTGGCTGCCAAACAATCCTACACAACACAAATAAATCATTTTTATTTTGGTACCTAAGCATACTTGGGTCCTAGGGGGTTAGACTTAAAATGATCCTTTAACTTGAGGTGAGCCTTCTTAATGAAATAATGAATGTTGATGTGACCAAACCTCATGTAATAGTGGCATTGGAGTTTAGACTTATGAGTCTTCCTTCTATACATGTCCTTGGTATGAGTGGGGGATTTTCTCATACCAAGATGATGTGAGCATGAGCATGAATGAATAAGTGTATAAGTAAATTTTCGATGTGTGTTTGGGTGATCATGCTTTTTATTTTAAATAAATGCATGATTAGCCTTCTTAGGGATAGGCTTTAAGCCTTATTATACATTTCCTTTGCCCTTAGGCAATGGTGGTTTAGTGCTTTGAGCACTTTTCCTTCCAACTTCCTTAATGTTAGACGTTTAAGGTGTTGAGGCTCTAATGAATGTTGTGAGTAAAGATGCAGATGAAGAGGCTCCATTAAAGCCTTAACCATGCCTAACTAAAGGAGGTCTTTACGATACAATAAGTTTATCCAAAGCTTTCTTTCCCTTGTGGAACTTAGAAATAGAATTTCTAAGCTCAATGACTTTACCTTTTAATGAGTCATTTTCCTTTCTCAAGAAGGTTAGGGATAAGGAAGATTTTGAAAGACTTTCAGCAGATTTTTGAATTCTTCATTTAAAGTCCTCAATTCACTTACAAGACTATTCAAGGATTTAAACTTATCCTTTAATTTGGAGCATTTCTTCTTGTAAAATTTCATTTGTGACTTATATTTGTCATATTTCAAAGTGAGAACTTCTAAAAGTTCACCATCTACATCATCTAACTCATCATATTCATCATAAGAATAGAGAGAAGAACTTACCTCATTTGAAGAATCATCTTGTGCCATAAAGCACAAGTTGACAACTTCCTTCTCTTCATCTTCTTGACTTGAGCTGCCATCCCAAGTGGCCTTGAAGCTTTTCCTTTTCTCCTTATCCCCTTTCTTCTTCTTCTTCTTCAGTTTAGGGCAGTCATACTTAATATGGCCTTGTTTGTGACATTCATAGCGTGTAACATCACCCAATCATTCCTTAGGGATTGAAGTTGCTTTCTTGAAGCTTCTTCTTTCTTTTCTTCCCCTAATTAGCTCCTTTATTCTTCTTGAAAGCATGGCCAACTTCTCCTCTTCTTTGTCACTTTCCTCTTCACTTAAGGCAACTTCAACTTCATTTTCCTTAGAAGAAGATTTGAGAGCCAAGGTTCTTTTTTCTTATTTTTTTTATTTTGTCTCTTTGTCCTCATCTTCTTTATTTCTCGATCCTTCTTCAAGGCTAGCTCATGAGTTAGAAGCTTTTCTATTAGAACATCATTTGGCATCTTTCCTATCTCTGGATTTGACTCTTAGATACTACAAACCCTAGCACCAAACTTTTTAAGAGGTAAAGATTCAAGGATTTTTGAATTTACATCATGATTGGTAAGAATTCTTCCAAACTTCTTCATGTTCGTGGCAATTGCAAGGAGCTATTTGTCACATCCATAATGCTTTCATTCTCCTTCATCATAAATAGCTCCCATTTAGTCACATACATTTCAAGCCTACTGGATTTCACCAAAGTGGTGCCTTCATGATAGTTTTTCAAGTCCTTCTAAATCCCATGAGCTGTAAGACAATATTAGACCCTTACAATTTCTTCTCTTGAGAGAAAACTTAGAAGGACTGTCATAGCTCTCTTGTTTCTTCCATTAGATCTCCTATGAGCTTTAACTCACTCTTCTCCAGGGATCAATTCTTCACTTCCATCCACCACTTTAATAGGTAGCTCCCACTCTTTAGCTACAATGTTCCAGAGATTTACCACATCACTATCTAAGTAAATTTTCATCCTATACTTCTAATGAGTATAGTCTGCTCCATCAAAATATGATATATGATGGGTGTGGATTCCTTCTTGTACGATGATCTTTTCTCATGTAATTAAGCTTGAAAGCGAGATGAGGCTCTGATACCATTTGTTGGCTTTGGTGCACCAAGAAGGGGGGTTGAATTCATGGGAGATTGAAAATTTTGGAGGAAGGGTAAGGAGATTAGATAAATAAGGAGTGAGAAATTGAACACTAGATGTTTATAATGGTTCGGGTGCTAACAAACCCTATGTCCACTCCCTAATTCTTCATAATTAGGTATTTGACTCAACTAAAAATGGTGTTTCCAAGCTCACACCTAACATATTCAATTTGTGTTTTATGGCTCACACATAACCCTTACATTTTGTGTTTCTAGGCTCACGCAAAACCTCATATAAGTGTTTTAGACAGGCTCACACTTCAACCTTTATAAAAGTTTTGGAGGCTTAGGCTAACTCTTAACCTAGTTTTAAAGGTGTTTATTGCTAACACCAAACAATCAAGAATTCACTAGGGATAAGAAGTTATAAATCAAATTTGTAAGAGTTTGGTTATAACAAATGAAATTCTCTTGCATTTATATCTATTTGGTGGAGTATTTATAGGCAACATCCACCAAAGAGACGTTGCTAACAATCTATGCCTAAATCTTTAAGGTAAGCTAGGTAGATTTTGTATTAAATGCTAGTCAGACAAAAGTCGTGATCATGACTGGCATTTCGCGATCGTAATTTTTCCAATTTACGCTGAAAAGCCTTAAATTACAATAGAAAACCTTGTCCTGTGTCTAACAGCTAGTCCACGTGTCCGTCACTCATTGGTCACTCAAGAAATATAACAATTATGTTTAACCATCCAACTAAAATTTGCGATTGTGATTTAATTCCTTTTTAGGCTAGACAAAGACCATAAATTCTTTTGTTTGGTGAGGAGACAACACTTTCTTGAATCGCGGTTACGACATATGCTTTGCTATCATGATTTTTGATATTTCAACGGTTACCTTGAACACTTTGTGTGATCTGGTTGCAGACCTGGTTCCTTCCTATTAGTTATGAAATTTGTGATCACGACCCTAGACGTGAACACCACCTTGAATATCTCTGTAAGTCAATCAAGCTTCTCTTGGCTGAATCGTGGGTGTGAATTCATCTGCAAATTCTTCTGGCCTAACTCCATCCATCCTCATTGTAAGATCATAGTTGCAAATTCTGGGATACTGACCGTGAATTTGGATGTCTTACTCAAAGTTAGAGATTTAGACTTCCATTCAACTTCCAATGAGATAATATCTTATTAACTACAAAACAACACTTAAACAAAATATTAGAACTAATCAATCTCTATTGTCAAGATCAAAAGAGGCTTATGACTTAGGTTTGACCAACTTGGTTCAATAAGGTTTATGGAATCCTAGAGATTCATCATTTAGTCTCATAGGTTATTCAAACACAGATTATATCAATAATCATCTAGATAGAAAGAACACTTCAGGAACTTGCCAATTCATAGAAGAATGCTTAGTGTCTTGGTTTAATAAGAAGCAAATTTTGATTGCCTTATCTACTGCTGAAGTAGAATATATAGCTATAGGTTGTTTTTGCACCACTTTGGATGAAACAACAATTAAAGGATTATGGCAAAGTTATTGATGTCATTCCTATTAAATGTGACAACACTAGTGCAATAAATCTTTCAAAGAATCCCATTCAACACTGTACGAGCAAACATATAGACATTAGGCATCATTTTCTTAGAGATCATGTCCAAAGCGTGATGTAGTGTTAGAATTTATAGACACTAACCATCAGCTTGCAGATATTTTTATTAAACGTCTCAATGAAGAAAGGTTGAACTTCATTAAGAGAGAGCAAGAAATGCTTGATGGAAGCTCTTTAAAGTGAAAATTGGATCTTTTAGAATGCTTTTTGTGTGATGCATTATTCTTTATTGATTGATTGTTATGTGTGATGTATGTATTATTTATTTCTTTAGATATCATAATTCTGTGTGCAATTGTCTCTTTGTATGCCAAATTTCATGAATTGAGCATAAATACATTGAATGGATCACAACTTAGAAAGTCAAATTCTCTCATAGTTTTTTTTCTTGCCTTGTAATTCGTGGTTGTTACTCCTTAATTCACTATTGCGATTTACAGGTACTTGTCATCCATCTATCAAACCATCAATTCACGATCACTATTTTCCATCCCTACAGTGAATTTATTCAAATTTGAAATGTTTTGATAGCTGACCATATTGTTTCCCAAGAATTTTTTTCCATTACTCAAATATTTCATAATTAGCAGTCATGACTTTCTGAACGAGGTCGTGAATTTGAGTAACTGCCATGCATTTAACTGATTTGACTGCCAACCTTTTGCAACCCTTCATTAAATGAAATTTTGACCATTTGTTACCGTTTTTACACCCCTTCTTGGCCCTTTTAAACCCTTGAAACAATGTTTTAACTCACTTTTGTAAAACACTTCATCCCTCTTCATTCTTATTCTCTAAATCTTCTTCTAACTCTCTCCTATCTACAATGGCCCCAAAGAAAGCCTCAAGAGTAGAAAAAGGCAAAACAACGGCTTAGCCATCTAGTCCTCCTGATCTACACATGATGAAAGGGATCACTAAGGAGGAGAAAAAATGGTACTAGCAAACTCCTCCAAGATAATCTAACCAAATAAAATCCCTTCCACATTTCTCCTTAAATCACATGGGATCAAAGATGAGATCTTTGCCTATTTCAAATATGGGATGGAATGAGTTCATCTTCCGCGATAAGCCCAGTTACGAAGAGTTAGTACGGGAATTCATGTGCATCGTGACTTTGAGTCGAAGAGCGGAATCATGTGCAGGATAATATGGGTTAGTATTCCAAGCCTTTGGGGATCCTTTTTATATTACCTTTGAGCAACTTTCAAATCTTTTTAACCTTGAAGTTTGGGGATGACATTCGATTCATCATCTCCGCTTTTAACATTTTCTACTCGGAGTTTTGATCTAAAATTTCTATTAAGTCCAAACACGACCCAAAGTCCTCCCCAGCCAAATACATTCATACCCTACCCAATTGGCTACTTCATCATGTCATCACCTTCTCTGCCAATGCAAGAGGTGATGGTAAAAAGAAAGTATCCCAAAAGGATCTAGCCTTTCTCTTTTGTTTGAGAAGAACAAACCAATTCAAATTGGATTGTATCTTGTGGATTAATTGATCCACATGAGTACTAAACCTAAAAGTCAATTTCTTTTTCCTTCACTTGTAACTGCTATTTATCATTATGTGGGTGCTCTTAATGAGGAAAATGAGAAGTTCCTCACTAAAAAATACTTAGGGGAATTTGCTTAGTGTATAATTTACATATATTTCATAACTGATTCCATTATAAATATTAATGAAATTATGTTAATTTTGCATATGAAAAGGACTAAAGGAAGTGAATTTGTGTTTTATAGGGTTAAAAAGGAGCAAAGTGGCCAAAGGGCAAGAGAAGGCAACCTAAGTTTTAGTTTTGAGTACTGTTTGGTATTTTTAGCATATCTATCTCTACAAAGCTCCAAATAAGGAGATTCAAAAGCCATTAGAAATTTAAGACATAGGGATACAACTTTTATGTTTTGCACTTGAGCTAATTCTGTCATCTTCAAGGTCAAAAGCCAATCACAATGCTTAAGTAAGCTAGGCAGAATCATTAGACATGGCCATTCACATAGTCATATGCGCAAGAAAGTAAAAAATGGGATTTTCAAATCTTCCACAATCTCTTCCATTTTTAATCCCCCTAAGCTTCTTGCTTATTCAATACCTTAAGAGAACTATTTAAGGAGACAAAACCCCATCAATATAGGAGGAAGAACCCATTTAATGCATCGAATAACCACTTAAAAGGGAAAGGATTCAATCAAGCAAGAGTTTAGGAACAGAGAGAAGCAAGAAGGCAATCATCCAAGACCTTACTGAATTGAAGACCATGGCTTCCAATATCATTAGTTTGATTGTTTCTTATTCTCTTTCTTTTTTTTATTAGTAATTATCTTTATGCTAAGGTTGTAAATGGATCTTGTCTAACTCATATTGATTTTTCTTAATCTAAGTTTTTTTTTTTAGTTTTATTCATTATTTGTGCTAGTAATTGTTAAGTGCTTGATGTTTGATTAATTGGCCATTGATCATCTTAGTTTTATGAATTGACAATGGATGCATGCTTTTCATAGAATGAAGTTGTAAAAAATTCCCTTATTTTGTTATTGAGTTAAAAAACCTTAACAAACAATTGTTATCCATAGAGTCTTATTTTGTAGGGCAATTGCATGATGTTTATCTTTTGAATTGAGGAACTTTTAGCTTAACATGGTCTTGTATGTCAAATTCTACTCAAGAGGGATTAATTGATCACTATAGTGTCTCGATAGTAGCACTTGATGAATGAACCAACTAGATAAGGATTAGGAACCCATTAGAAAGTCACCAAGTAAAGTTGAACCCCTAGCTAACTTCTTATATTGACTATTTTCTTTGCAATTACTTTATTTATACTTTACTTAGTTTTAATTCTTTGCTTAAAACTTCTTTTATATTGGATTTCTAGTTAATACAAGAAACAAGACACTTAGTACATAATCCTGATCCTTGTTAGAATGATATTTATACTCTTGTACACTTTATTACTTGATGTCTTGTGCACTTGTAGCTCAATGGGTTATTTATATAGCATTAACCCATCATCAAACTCCATTTCAATTATGGGTGATACCAAAGTTTTGCCTCAACTTGGTCCCTATTGACTAATTAATTAATTAATAAAGGCTTCGAACTCATGAGGCCTTCTAAAGGATCTCTTGATGATCCTAAATGTGTGCCATAACTTGGGTTGTACCAACATACAACCCTCATCTTTTTGATCCCCTGATGATCAATAAAAGGTAAAAGTCATAAGTAAGATTCTACTCATTCTAACACAACCTCAAAAATCAAGGTGCTCACAATGGCGACTCCCTAAGGACTCCAAATTGACTTCACATTTAATCTTTAGTTCACTTTTATAATATTATCCATATTATTTATAGTCCATCACATTCATTTGGACTCTATACTACATTACATAAACTAGGTCTTCCCTTTAGATAAATTGATGAGTTCTCCAAACTTAAGACTTAAATTGCATTTAGGCTTAGAAGATGCTAAGGGGAGTTCATTACTCATAAGCTAAGTACCTTAAGTATATTAAATGAGGGGTAAACAACAACCATCCCCCAAGCTTGAAGGAACCATCAACTACATCAAACCTTTTTATTTTTACCAATAGGCTTATATATGAGCCAATAGTACCTTGGAATAAGACACCCCACTTGTTTGCATCTTTTCCAAATGAGGGTTGAAATTCTTAAGCAACATGGATAAGTTCCCCCTATATAAACATAGGATGTAATCCCTTTCCCTTTTAATGTAAATATTCAAAATCCCTTATGTAAATACTTGTGTATTCCCCACTCCCCTTATGTAAACATTCTCTTTCATGTAAATGTCTCTTATGTAAACACTAATGTGCGTCCCTTCTCTTTATTGTAAAAAGGATACTTTTATCACTTGTGCATTCTCATTATCAATGTAAAAAGAATCTTTATAAATATTACCTCCTTTTATTGATTTTTTATCTCGATTTATAATATTCTTTTAGGACTTTATCCTACCTAGTCTGAGACTATATGTTTTCTTTATCTAACATTGATAGAAGAATTAGACTATACTTAGGAAAAAGAGTCAATAGACTGCATTTGTGAGAGTAATAAGCTTGAAAGGATCTTTTGTAAATGGTGTGTATATTTCATGTATACATACATCATTATTTGTTCATGCATCATATTAATAATCCTTGTTTTGTAGCCATCATAGCTCCATCCAAACCCTTATGGAAGAGGAGAGGAAATAGGCTAGCTAAAAAATGCAAGACACCTACCCTATCCGAAGATTAGAATTATTTAAGGAATTGACTATAACATTGAAAATGATGGAGAGTAAGTTGGCCAAAGAAGTAGGTAGCATAACCATAGGCCTTAATAAGAATATGGAGAGTACGAAAGAGAATGCTCCATTTGTTAGTTTTGCTAAGTAGCTAGAGAAAATTAAAAAAAATTTAGGTACTAGATGTCTAGATCAAAGGACTGACATTGAAGAGTTGTTGGCTCACAAGATCAAATAACTTCCTACTAATTTTTGAATGCTCAAACTTCCCAAGTTCTTAAGGAGTTAAAACATGAGAAATCATGTTCATTCTTATATGTTTGTCAGGAAAACATTTAGAGTCCTAATAGATGCTATGTTGGAGGTTTTTGAGTTGTCCTTAGAAGGATCTACAAAGATATGGTACTTCAATCAACTGAAGGTGATTAATAAAAAAAGAAGCTGACAGAGTAATGTAAAATGTACATACAAGAGTTTATAGTCCTTATATGAATTGGATGACCTTAGTTACAAAAATTTTGAGGATAGGGTGTTATTAGACTACTATGGAGAAGGATTGTATTAGAACTACGAGGAGTTGCCACAAATGCCAAGTTCACGGGGAGCCTTAACCATCTACCACTAGTAGAGCCATAAAACATGACTTTGTGTTTGTCATTTGCAACATGTGGTATTAATATGATTAGAGAAGTAAAACTAACATCCTTGTAAGGGCATTAATACATTATAGTTTTAGTTTACTATTTCTCAAAATAGGTAAAAATTGAGTCCTATAGGAAGTTAGGGGTAAAGCAAATGGCTAGGTTTACAAAAAGGAACCTCATTAATCACTATGGCATGCCATGTCTCATTGTGATGGATAATGGTGTACACTTTCAGGTTAAGGTCTAAACAATCTTGGAAAAGTTTGGAGTGGTGCATCATAAGTCCTCACCTTATAACTAGTAAAAGTATGGTGCGGTTAATGTAACAAATAAGAATGTCAAGAATATTTTGGCCAAGATGGTGGAAACGTATAAGGATTGGTCCCAAAAACTACCCTTTGCATTGTGGGGATGTCGCACCACTGTTAGAACATCGATATGGATGTTACCTTATTCATTAGTGTATGGGATGTAAGTAATGTTGCCAAAAAAAATGTAGATGAAATCCTTTGGGGTATTGATGGATATGAAGGTCCCTGAATACCAGTGGGTTAGATGCATATATGATTAACTAGCTCTATTGTATAAGAAAATGTTAGAAGCCCTTTACCATATATAGCTATACTAGAGAAGGATGGTGTACCCTCAATAAGAGGGTTAAGTTGAGCATAATAAAGGTAGGTGACCTAATGTTGAAGGCACTGCGACCATGCACTCAAAATCATACGGAAAAGTATAAGATAATAAGGAAAGGTCCCTGTGTGGTCAAACAGATATACTCAGGCAATGGTGTGAAATTATGAAACATGGATGGAAATGAGTTTTTTGAGCCAGTAAACCAAGACCAATTGAAGAAGTACTTCGTATGAGGCAAATAAGAAAAGAAAAAAATAAACTAGCCTGCTAAGTCAAAAACTTGAATGGATGGCTTAGTCAAAAGTTATTGCGTAAAAAATAAAAGAAGAAGAAAAGAAGAAGAAGAAGAAAAAGAAAAAGAGAACAAATGAGCCCATTAAGTCAAAAACCCGAAAGGATGGCTTAGGCAATAATTAGAGCATAAAAATTAATATATCGAGTAAGAGGTAAGGGAGAGCAAAGGTGAGTCAAAAAGGGAATCTAATCATGAAAAGAGAGCAACGACAAGGTGGACATTGCAGAACCAATGATAAAGAGCAAGGAGCTAACACCTAGAAGACATTAGCCATGATGAAGGGATATTTGAATGTGTCATTATTAAAAGTAGTAAGCATACATGCAATTAATACGTAATATGTAAAATGTGTTGATTCATGGTTGACATAATACCAAAAGGAAATACATTTTCATAATGAAAATAATGTTTGTCAAAAATTTCTTTAAGCTAAATGAAGCACAAGAAGTTTGTCTCCATTTGCACATTATTGTTATGAATGTCCCTAAAATCTATGTAGTCCTATGTCTCTAACTATTTCACAATAAGCCTCAAAGTCAGCTTCATTTGAAATGGAAGTCTCAATAAGGAAAATGTGATAGATGTAGCGATCAACCCATGTGGCCTCTACTTTGTTAAGAAAACACTGAATTAAGGGTCTCTTTACAAAAGAGGAGAGGAAATCCATTATATTTTGTGTAACCCCAAACTATCAATGGACTTTAGTCGGGTCATAAAAGGTGCTAGATGTTGATGCATGGATAATCATAAACTCTTTATAAGTCCTCAGGGTAACTCTAGTCAATCTTTACCATGGGCAAGTATAATGGATATCAAAATCAGATATGTGAGACAACCACTCAGTCCATTCAACCTTAGTAGAAGTAGGTCTCTTCAAGTGGTGAATGGAGTGATGCTATTAAAAATACCTCCTCATATCCATAATGGGAACCTCTTGCAAGCCAATCCTCTCTTGTAGCCATATTTGAAAAGAAAATAAAAATATAATAGATAAAAAAGAAGAAAAAAGAAAAAAGAAAAAAGAGAAAGAAATGCAAAGTGGCTTATTAGGTTGAAAATCCAAAAGGGGTAGCCTAAGAAAAAATGAGCGGTTTGATAAATTAAAAACCCACAAGGGCAATCCATACATGAGTTAGGGTGAAAAAAGTAAGAAAATAAGAATAAAAATAAAAATATAAAAACAGAATAAATAATAAAAAATAATAAAAGGCCATGAGAGGCATACACCTGAAATAGGAATAGACTCCTCAAGAAATAATTGTTGACACCCAAGACCACCCTATCCAGGCCTATAATAGTCTTACTATGGATCACATAAAGTAGAGTCTTGCCTAACTTGATCTCTTTGAGGAGTGGCAGGATCTAAAGGTCAACCTCACCATCATCTCTATAAAGCAAAAACTCTCCAATCAAAATGGTTACCAAGATGTGCATAGGTTGCACTCACATCATTGATCAAAGGGTATAAGATAAGAAAAAGGGACGACAACATCTTTTCCTCTTTGAAACTGTATAGAGGCACCTCATTATGAGGTAGTCGAACAAATCCATCATCTTTCAAACATATGGATAATCCATGTTTGGCAGTGCAATCTAATTGGCACTAATAACATGGCAGTCGAGAATGACACCAAACTCCTCAAGAACATTATAGACCTTAATGTCCCTAAAGTTAAGAGAATGAATAAATGGATGCCAAAAATCAAAAGTTGCCTATAGAAAATCAGTATCAAGTTTGATTGATGAGTAATAACAAAAGGCTTTAAAACCTACCTAAAGAAGACTAGACCAATTTGACGTAGGGAGAGACTTCGAAAATGCTATAGCCATGGTAAAAAACTGGAATATTATAAGTAGGGGCATATAAATTGAGAAAAAGGGTTTTAGAAAGGAGGAAAAAGGTAAATAATGCTTGACAACTATGAATTGTAAAGTTTGCTATAGATCTACCTAGTCATCTATACAAACAACTTTAGGTCTATATAGATGACTTTTTTGCCTATATAGATAACTTAGATTGTAACTACAACATGAAGATCTTTGCTTGGCTTATGCACAAGACTTGATTCAACCTTTTTAAATGGGCATATGTATATAGAAGATGATGAGATTTAATGCATCATCCATATAGATTACACATAGATCGTAGAAGACACTCATGACAGATATTATAACCAAATTGATCAATGTAATAAAATTGGGCACTCCAACCAAAAATTTCCTAAGTATCCTAAATGTTAAAAATAAAGAAGGGGGAAAATGCACCTAAGTATCATAGTACAATCCAAATTAGTGTATCAAAATTCCTATAATGTACTACAATCAAAATAGTTAAAAGAAGCAAAAATTGGAGGTAGCTAGTGACAAGCCTAATCCTCCTCATTCTTGAAAGATCCCTTATCCTCCTCGAATTCCTTGGCTCCAAGCAACTTCAGGATAGCCTACAACTCTCCTAGCTTAGTGCGTACCTCCCACAACTCTTGATCCTTTTTTTGAATCTCTTTTTATAGCAAACACAAGGTTATGATGGTAGGGTTATTCATGCAGTTAACTTAACTCTTGAAACATATACTAAATGGATGTTCTAACCTATAAAAGGAAGAAATATTAGTTCCTAAATCAATAATAAAGAAGAAGAAAGAAAACCCTTAAAACCTATTAGGAACGGATCATCAAAGTAGGAGCATACGACATTATCCTTGTAGCTTAGGTTCTTAGCCTATTACTCCATAATGTCCAATGTCATTAGCCATATTAAGGATCAATTAGAGAGCTTAATCTATTGTCCATATTCATCAATAAACATAAAAAGCATAATGTGAAACATAAATGATAATAACATGCAATGACATCAATAAGTAGGGCATAAAATATGCATGCAAATAAAGACTATAGAACACTAAGTGCATAATATAAATACCAAAAAATGGGGTCATAGGACTTTATGATCATCTCTCAATTTGTCCTAAGAAGTTGGGATGTGTAAAGGGCAGGACAAAAAGCACTACTAGCCATGTATAGGGCTAAAATGCTAAAAGGAGTAGAGAATCAACCAAAATACTAAAGAAACTAAAAACTAATCAAAGGAGCAGCATGTAAAATGCTTATAATATAGATCACTAGGTGGCTAATCCTCTCCCATTTGCATGTATGGTCATTTATGCCATGAGGAGGAAAAGGTGGAAGAGTTAGCCATAGAAATGAGGTTAACCACAATGGTATAGTAGTAAGAATAATAAATCCCACAAACTAATACCATAAATTCCAATTAAAAATGACAAATCAAGGGGTCTTAGTTCATTGAACCTTTCCTTATGATCTTCCCATACATATAAACTCATAAATGGAACAAAGTATGCACTAATAGTGTTAAATTTAATCCATAGGCAATATATGAATCAAAATATATGGAATGAGGGTCATTGGTTGTTGCAACCTACCTTATTTCCTAAGTTATTTGCTGTATAAAACTAAAAGAAAACCAAAGAAATCATAAAAAATAAGTAAGAAATAAACTACTATGAACAGTGCTGTGAGCAGTACTAAAAGGTTGTACAGACCACATAGTGATATGTGTAGACCTCCTAGTGGTCTGTAAAGACCATTACCACTGGGCCCGCTAAAACTAAAAATTAAAAATAAAAAGAAAAAGGGAAAGGACTAGAAAATGAGTTAAGCGATGAGTCTTTTGATGCTTTAAATGTTTTCTTTTAACCTCAAAGGCACCTTATCTGTCAAAACTTTCTCTAAATGCAAGGGAAACAAATGCTAAAAGCTAGAGCAAAACTTAGTTTTACCTTGAATTTTTTGGTGTGTTAGGTATTTGTGTTTTATATTTGGTGAGGTGCTTTAGTGTTTGAGAGATAAATTTGCCAGAGTTTAGTTAAGGAAAAATTAGCCTTCCCTCTGTTTTTAGAGGAAAGGGATTTATAGAGGGAAAATGGGTACAATTAAACCTAATAGCTCAAATTGCAACTGATCACTTTTTTCCCATGCTATCTGATGATAAGATTAATGAATATTCTAATGTTTAAGGTTCAGAAGTGGCATGTATCAACCTTAAGTTATCTATATGGATTACCAATTAGGCTATCTAAGTTACTATTTTAAAAGCTTTAGGCTTTTTGGCTTTTAGTAGGTTGTTTATATAGCCAAGTAAGTAGGCTTACAAACCTTTATTAAAATTCCAAAATTAGGCTATTAGGCTTGGGCTTTTAAGGGGTGGATTTGGTTCAAGGTTCGTCCATGCTTTTGCCACTTTCTTAGGCTATTTCCCCTATTCATTAGGGAATAATTCAAATAGTTTCTCATCATTAGACTTGCATCTTAAGGACCAGAAATCTAATGCTCACACTCTCTCACCATAATAGGCTACAACCATATGTGTCAACCATTTGAGCTAGCTTGTAGCTCCCCTTTGTTAGTGTTAGCTCAAATGATACCCTCTTCGATTGTGCTCTCATGCTACGAGCTCCCCTCCTCAGTATAGTCCATGTGTGAGCCTTGAACTGTGAGAATAATTAGATGCTCAGATGAGGAATATGGATCTTGTCAAGCAAGAATGTCGCCATCCAAGCCCATTCCCCCCAACACTAGCTAATTGCTTTTCTCTAAGATACCATTCTGGAGCTCGCTCTAATGTCTCATCCTTAAGGTCAACACCTCAAAACAAGTGTTTAGGAGGATCTTTAGGCATTGAGCATGCATCAAAACTCTCATTTTATAGTAGCATGCACTCTCCTATATACCACTCCTAAGGGCCTAATTAGTAGCCAATGTTCATAGGAGTACCTCTCGGCCTCTACTAGCTGAGGCCTCCATGTGTCCTTAGTCCTCTCCAACCAAGGTAATATTATAAGAGAAAAATAACCAACATAAGTATACTAATAATTGCATAAATCATAAAAAAAACTAGTAATCTAACTTTGCTTTACAAAAAATGTACCTAATCCATCTTAAATCTATTCATCAAACGCACTTGACCTTGAGCAACATCTCAAGATGTCAAGCACTACTCCAATGCTGGAAGTCTGTATAGCAAAGGTCTATGTTAGGTAGGAGTTGTCGCCCTCAATTAACCCTAACTCAGTCACCCAAGCCTATCAATACAAATTGTTAGCAACATAAAAGGAACAAATAGAAAAAATATGAAAGAAAAGAAAAATCTAAGTAACACATACCTCGAACACTTGCCAATAGCTATTAAGGTATGATAATCCCCATCAATAACTATCAAAAAACTTATATAGGTGCGCCACATCGGCTGAGCCCTAATCAAAATGGCTCACTAACCATAAGTCTTTGAATGCTAGCAGTAAGCAGATCTCTACCATATCCCTTGGGTTGGAGAAGTGCATCCCATTATATTAGGTAGGCTTTGATCGATGATCTCAAGGGTGCCCTTTTTAAGGCTCAATTGTTTTAAGGTATTCTTCCCCTTTAAGTGAGCCTCCTAATGTAGTCACTCTATAGCTCCAGATGGTGCACACTGGCTTTAATAGGAAGCAACATACTTGAGCACATATTCCCATCAAACATGTGAAGTCCACGAGCATGAAAGTAATCTTGCTAATATAGGGTAGATGGAACGTGTGCATCATGTCCATCTAACACTCAGCTAGTGCATGTGTCGTTGTATCTTCAGTCTTGGGAAGTTGGTCAAGTAGTGTCGATAGGAATTGGAGGAATTTCATTTACTCAATCCTCATGTGCAATTGTGGTGGAAGGACTTGAAACCAAATGTCTATAGGCATGACCACCCTGCACCCTTGCTAAAGGTGATGTCTCCCTAAGAAGAAAGAAGAAAATTGAAAAATAAAACATAAGTAAATGAGGGAGCAATCACAATTGTTGATTCAAAGGGTAAAAAAATAAACAAAAAAATTAGAGCAACAAGGGACATCATAATGAACACAAAAGGAAAAAATAACAAAAAATCACAACATCACAGGATCTCAAGAAAATAATGCACAAATCACAAACATTATTGGGCACACACAACAAGAATATTAAATTCGCAAGCATTGTGGTCATTCGCCAACATAAAGAATAAATCAATCAAATTTTACAGAGATAAGTTCATTCACAAAGCATCATTTAAAATCTCATAAATCTATAGGGATAAATTTGTAGACAAACAAGAAAACTACACAAATTTGGCAAAATCATGAAAATCAACAATAATAAAATTTACAAGAGCCTACAAGTATGTATTTCACTAATCTTAAATTATTTTATGGCTAGTGTAGGAAATTGTGTATGCAAGAGTAAGAATCAAGGATGCACGATATTAAAAATACAATGGAGTAGTCAAGTACACAAAATGATGTAAAAATCAAACAAATCATCAAAAAATTATTTTCAAAATTTCATAAGTGAGTGTCTTATGAGCTAATTTAGTTTTTAAGGACTAACCTAATGTTTGCATGCAAATTAGGATCAGTGATCGTGTTGAAAATTTGATAAGTGCCAAAAATTAAAGAAAATAATAATAAATGGAAGTGATAAATGAGTTACCACTCTAAAAGAAATGTTGGAAAGGTAGAAGTAGGAGTTTTAAACCATGCCTAGCTTTAGACCCTTTGTGTAAGTCTTAGGGTGCATAGACTTGAGCAATGAGACAATTACAAACCCATGATAAAGCATCAGGGATGCCAAGTTGTCATAAGGGGAATAGTCTCCCTCTAAGAAGTCAACAACAACATCTTGAAAATTCGCCATGTGGGCGTCGTGGTAAGTCATCATATTCGGAACACAAAGGAAACTTAAAAACTAAGTTTGAAAAGATTTTAAGAGAGAGAAAGTAAAGAAAGAAGGAAAAAATGTAAAAATGGCAAGTCAAGGGCCAACTAGGGATATATATACCCTAGAGTTATATGTACAAACAACCTAGTTGCTTGTACATACAATTAATACCCCCTCTATACTCTAAAAATTTGGTACCCCTCCATGTTTTTTATTAGTTGTCTATACAGATAACATTTGTCTATACAAACCTCTATAGACTCAATTTTGCTTGAGAGAGATAGTTGAGTAATTTAGAAAATCCACCTTTAAGATTAACCCATGCATATTTGACACAAAACTCTTGGTATAGTTATGTAATAGTATTGTTATGTACCCAAATTTACTTAAAACATTCACATAAGAGTTTCTTTCCATTTAATTTCTATTTTGATAAATTAATTTATAAATTTAAGATTTTAGGTTATGTGATTCTTTATATTTTGGTTGCTAGATAATAATAAAAAAAATTAAGTTCTTATTGGTCTTATGTGAATCAATCCACAAGGGAATGATCTTTACTCTCATTATAATACTTGAAGTGATTTGTACACTTATAAGGGTCTTACACGTAACAAGATTTGAGCGCTGTTGAAAAGGGATTGATTTTTCATAATATCAATTTCACTTAAAATTTCTATTAATCTAGTTTTAAATTTTGCATTTTAAAATTTATGGGTTAATTGTGGTGTTTATTTCTTTTGATAAGTGAAGCCACTGGTGTATACGACATTTGAAAAGCCTAGAATTATTTGAGTATGATCCTGAAATTGATCATACTTTCCATCATTGAATTCAAATTTAAAAACATAAATGGAATTTGTTTAAGGGCATAATGGCCAACAAAAGACAACCAAGATTTTTATGAGATTTTTTTTTTATATTGCAAACTTAAGAGAATTAATCAAGCATTGTTACACCCATTGTTGCATGCGATAACTTTGAGATCCGACCAGTAATTATCCAAATGGTGCAAAAAATACTTTTTGGAGAAAAGCTAATAAGGATCTAGATAGTCATATCACTAATTTCCTTGAGATTTATGCAATCTTCAAGGTCAATGGGGCAATCAATGATGCCATCTAATTAAGACTTTTCTCTATTTTCTTGAGAGATAAAGCTAAAAGATGGCTTGATTCTATGACATCTAACTAATTTGCTACATCAGATGAGCTCTCTAAGGCTTTCTTAGCAAAACACTTTCCACCAGGCAAGACCATAAAATTAAGGCAAGCTATTGCAAGCTTTCAACAAGAGCCTTGTGAGACATTATATGAAGCATGGAAGAGATTTAAAGAGCTATAAAGAAGGTGTTCATACCATGGATTACCAAATTGATTGATAGTTTAAACCTCATATAATGGGTTAAACCATTTAGAGTGCAACACTATTGATGTCGTAATGAGAGGTGCACTCATGAAAAATTCAACCAATGAAGCTTATATATTGCTAGAAGAGATGTCCTTAAATAACTAACAATGGGCAAGTGAGAGGGGACTTAACAAGCAAGTTAGGGGTATTCACGACATTGATGCTTACATTATGCTAAATGCCAATATTGATGCTCTTGGAAAGAAGCTTGAGGGTGTGAGCGTGCATATTATTAATACATCACTAGTGAATTATGAATGGTATGTTGAAGGATGCATTAATATTGAATGTCAATTAGGGAGTCATTTTGCTCAAAATTTAGTCGAGCATGTGCAGTATGTCTCAAATTTCAATAGGCAGCCCTATTACACATATTCCAACACCTATAACTCTGGATGGAGAAATCATCCCAACTTCTGATAGAGTAACCAAGCTAATCAAGCCAACCCTTCTCATCCCCCTTGTTTTCCACAAAGGCAATAAGGTGGTATGCATATAGCCCAAAGCACTCAACAGGAAGAGAAGCAACCATAGGACATGCCAAAATTTTTAATTGTGAAATTTAAGAAGGTGAAGACCAAGCTAGAAAAGATAAATAATCTTAAGTTAAGGTTGAATCAAACAGAGGAACACCATTGAAACTTGGATATGCAAATTAGGTAATTGGTAATAATTTTAGTGTAAGAACACAAGGTACATTGCCTAGTAAGACTGAAATTAACCTAAGAGAGCAATGCAAGACATTAACTTTAAGGAGTGGCATGCTGATACCTAAACCCCATGCAAGGACAAGGGTGAAAGTGAGAAAAAAGCACAAAAAATGCATAAAATTCATAAAATTATTGAAAATTTAGTCTAAGAAGATAGAGAATTAGCCCCAAATATTAGTTTGGATGGGAATGATAAAGTGGAAGAAGCAAAAGATGATGAAAGAAACAAGCTTGCACCGATAAAACCTTATGCTCCACCTATTCCTTTCCTCAATGGTTATAAAAGCATGAGTAAGATAAGCAATATGAAAAGTTCCTAGATATGTTCAAACAACCTCACATAAACATTCCCTTTGCTAAAGCTTTAGGATAAATACAAAAATGTGCAAAATTTCTTAAGGATCTTGTATGTAATAAGAGGAAATTGGAGCAATATGAGATGATAACCCTTTCCGAGGAATATAACATAATAATTTAAAATATGCTTTCACCCAAGCTTAAGGATCCAGGGAGTTTCTCTATTCTTTACCAAATTTCTAATTGCAAATTTGATGGAACATTATATGATTTGGGTGCTATGATAAGTTTAATGCCTCTTTCTATTTATAAGAAATTGAATCTCGGTGAAATTCAACGAACCATGATGACCTTATGGATCGCTCTATTAAATAATTGGTTGGAGTGATGGAGAATGTTCTTATGCAAGTGGGGAAGTTCTTCATATCGACAGATTTCATTGTATTTGATATGGATGAGGATGTAGGCATTGAAAACCCTTTTTAGCAACTGTAAGGGCTATAATTGATGTGAAGAATGACACACACTCTCTAAATGTTCTGAGAGAGTTATTAAATTCAATGTTTTCAAAACAACAAAATAGGTCCATCCTATTAAGGATAATAATAGGGTGGATGTGATAAGTAGGTTAATACGAGAGGTGTTTCAAAAAAAGTATCATAAAAATCCATTCAAAGCTTGCTTGGTTCAAAAGGTATAATCATCACATGAGAAATATGAAATTACAAGTGTAGCCTAGTTTTTAGAAGTAAATCATCCATTTTAAAATTTTAGGTTTTAGGAATTGGGACAAGTTAAGGCTTTTCCTCCCCCTTCTATTAAAAAGGCTCAAATTTCAGAGATAAAAGCTCTTCCTTATCATTTAATGTAACATCACTATCCACATTCATTGGCATTCTTACATGAACATATTCATTACATAAATGATTTGCAATCCCACATGAACATATGTAATGGATAAATGACCATTTAAATATGTGAATTGGATAAGCACAATGATGACACTTGCACCATTGCATTTGGGACACATGAACATATATGAAATATTTATATAGTTGCATGGGAAATTATCTTATGTTGTGTGCATGTTATAGTATCATAAAGAATGGTGTTTTATTGCTTATTTAAAAGTATAAGGAGCATATGGGGATTAGGAAATGGATGAAGGCAATGAAGGAGTGAAAAAGAGGGATTAAAGGGGAAAAATGAACTTCCAACCAATGGATATGAGATAACATGATTTCGTCTTGTTACAATAGGTTTACAAGTGGAATTTTTCAGCTTTTAGGATCAAAATAGAGTGGTTAAACATAAGGGGCAACAAAAAGAAGAGAGAGCTAAGGAAGAAAGAAAGAAAAGAAGAAAAAGAAGAAGAACAAAAAGTAGAAGAGGGAGAATAGTGAGCTGCCTAGGAAGGAATCCTAAGCATTTCTAGTTCTGGGATAATATGCAAGTTATTTTATCTTTTTACCACATGAAATTAATCCCTCATGAAATATTAATCATGCATGGTTAGTAAGAATTATTGAGTATTTGAGGTAGTTACCACATGAAATTAATCCCTCATGAAATGTTAATCATGCATGGTAGTAAGAATTATGAAGTATTTGAGGTAGAGCTTATGTATGAAAATTGAAATTCAAAAGAAAAAAAGAGCTGATTGTGTTGGTTTTATTGTTAGAGTAGAATTTTGTACCCACAATTTCATAACTTTAGAAAAGGAATTAAGCTTTATGTCCCATCTAAATTCATGTAAAACATTTTTGCTTAATTTAGTGTGTGTGACGAGATATGGCTCCTTCATTAGGGCTGGTTCACAACCAGCCGAAATCACCTCAATCTTTCTTTTTTCTTATATTTTGATGACCTTATGTTTCGATTTAGACAAAGTCAAACATAAAATTTATAGGTTTATATCCTCTTTAAATACATGTAAAACCTCAGTCTTTCTTTTTTCTTATATTTTGATGACCTTATGTTTCGATTTAGAGAAAGTGAAACATAAAATTTATAGGTTTATATCCTCTCTAAATACATGTAAAGCAGTTTTTCTTGATTTAATATGACTCGTTGATTATGATTGACCTTAAAACTGATGAAACTTCATCAGTCTTATAATTATATTTTTTGAGAATTTAATGGCCATAGATTTAGAATTTGATGATGTGAAAAACTTGAAAGTTGTGTATTTATGTCTGATATACATTCCTGTGAAATATTTTTGCCAAATTTAACATGGTTGTTGAGATGTTTCCCCTTCATTATGATTGATTGTCAACATGTTGAAAACCTGCTCAACCTGAGATTGGTCATTTTTTTGGTGACTTTATAGACCGAATCAGACAATGTGTAAAACATGAAAAATGTTCCTTTATGTATTTTCTAACTTATGGTAGATAATTTTGCTATTGGATTTGTACAATTTAAGACATATCCAAGAATGTAAGACCTACTCAGACTGAGATGATATTGAAATAAAGCACAATTCAAAAATTCACCACATTTTCTATATGTCTTATATTGATGTGAATTTTGACTATGTTGTATCATTATGTGTCTAGTTTTTTTTTTCAAAAAAGAATAAGTTATTTGGATAAGTATATCTAGAGTTATTATTGTAAGAGACTGCCATATAAGAAAAATATGCATAAACACTAGGATCACTTGCATGGACATGCCATAGTTGCATACCAAGCATTCAAAATCATTTTGACATACTTATAATCATGTATGTATCAAAATTTAAGATCTCAACACTTTGAGGAAGCCCTAGAGAGAGAACCAAACCTACCATAAAGGCTGGTCACATCAAAAGGTGAGTAAAAACCATAATTAGATTCTAATGTGTATGTGTGATAATTTTATGATATGATTATGTTCTATTACATGTATATGTGATTGAATTGTTACACTTTACATGTGAATACAAGTTAAGTGAGAATTATATGTTGTTAATGATTACTTGATATACCATTGTGAATGAACACTTACATATGAAAATAAAAGAATGTTGTGATCGGCTTGTCAAACACTTGCAAATCACTTAGAAAAGGGACCAATATGTCCTATTGGCACATGTTATTGATCAAATGATTCACTTGTTATATACTAATTAGCAAAATCAATTGTCACTTGAATCGCATGAAATTCCTGATATTAGTGTTTGCCTTGCAAGGTCATGACAAAAATCAATCTATTGGATTTGCACTTGCATAGTCAATTTTTATACTTGTAATGTATCCTGATGATATTTAATTGCTGGTTGTGCCATAAGAATCTAATTATTATTTTTATTCATTGAGTCACAATTCACCAAATCATAATTATGTTTTTCAGATACTGAAACATAGGGTTTGGATACTTTTGTGCATAGAGACACATGGACAATAGGTCGTCGGCTAAATTCCAACTCTCTCTCTCTCTCTCTCTCTATGTGTCATTTACATATACATAGATAGGAATTGGTGTATGGTCACTAGCCTAGAACATTAGTTAACATATATGTACATTAAATACATGTTGGATTGTGTATGTACAATGAATCAACCTGTATGCACATGTAATTTTAGACATGAATGCCATAATTAGTAAATGAAAATAGTTGTTACATCTAAGGTATGTATTTCTTTGTCAAAACCAAACTTTGGTTGTGATAATTTCAATAAATTTAACTGAACTACAAGAATAAAAGTTGTTGAGAGAGCGAAGAGAAAGGAAGAGAGCTATCAGATTGACTATTAGTGATATTAGGGTGATTAACCTTTCATTTTGCATGCATAGAATCCTTATAGAGAATAATCACATACCATCTATTGAGCACCCATGAAGATTAAATCCTAATATGAAAAAGGTGATGCAAGCTAAAATTTTGAAACTTTTGGATACAAGTATTATATACCTAATATCTGATAGCTCATGAGTGAGTCCCATGCAAGCTGTACCTAAAAAGGGTGGGATGACCATAGTTGCAAATGAGCAAAATGAATTAATTCACACTAGAATGATTACAGGGTGATGGGTATGTATAGATTATGGAAAGCTTAATAAGGCCACTCACAAGGATCACTTTCCATTACCATTCATTGTTTAAATGCTTGAAAGGCTTGCGGGTCATGCTTATAATTGCTTTTTGGATAGTTATTTGAAATATAATAAAATTCTCATTGATTTGGAAGACCAAGAAAAACTGCCTTTACTTGTCCATATGACACAATTGCATTTAGGAGGATGTCATTTGGTTTGTGAAATGTATAGACTACATTTTAGCAATGTATAACAGCCATCTTTAATAATTTTATCGAGAAAAATATGGAAATTTTTATAGTTGATTTTTCCATATTTGGAGATGTTTTTATTTAGCTAACCTTTCTAAGATTTTATAGTATCGTCAAGAGACCAACATGGTGTTAAATTAGGAGAAATGTTATTTTATGGTGTAAGAAGGTGTGGTACTTGGCCATAAGGTGTCTTCAAGAGGTATAGAGGTGGATAGGGTGAAAATAGAAATCATAGAAAAGATGCCTCCACCCATATCCATGAAGGAAATACAAAGTTTTCTTGGTCATGTAGGATTCTATCGATGCTTTATTAAGGATTTTTCTAAGATTATAAAACCTCTTTGTAATTTACTTAATAAAAATGTCATATTTAATTTTGACCAAGAATGTTTGGATGCTTTTTGCAGTTTGAAAAAGGCCTTGACATCAATACCTATTATAGCAGCCCCAAATTGAAGTCAACCTTTTAAGTTTATGTGCAATGCCAATGATTACGCTATTAGAGCTAGTTCAGGACAAAAAAAGGACAAATGAATGCATGTTATGTACTATGTTAACAAAATGCTCAATAAGGCTCAAATGAATTATGCCACCATATAGAAGGAGTTTCTTACTATTATCTATGCATTTGACAAATTTAGGTCATATATAGTGGGTTCTAAAGTCATTGTGTGTCAGACCATGTCGTGATTAAGTACCTTTTGAGTAACAAAGATGCCAAGCCTCATCTCATAAGTTGGGTGCTTTTATTGTAAGAGTTTAATCTTGAAATCTGTGATAAAAAAGGAACTAAGAATGTTATTGTTGATCACTTGTTCAGAATTCAACCTAAGGATGATAAGAATGACAATATAGCAATTAAGGAGACATTCTCTGATGAGTAGCTCTTTGTCGTTACCATTGGCACACCTTGGTATGTTAATATAGTAAACTATATAGTGATTAGAGTTTTACCTACAGACATGTCTTTCTAGCAAAAGAAGAAATTCTTGGCAGATTGCAAACACTACTTTTGGGAGGAACCATTTCTTTTAAAAGCATTGGGCTAATGAACTCATTCGAAGGTGCATTCTTAAGGAAGAAGTTCATAGAATCCTCAACCTTTATCATTCTTTAAAGAGTTGTGGCAATTTTATCACCACCAAAATGGTTGTAAAAGTCTTCTAAAATGGATTCTATTAGCCAGTGATGTTTGAAGATACTTGAAAATTCATTTATTCATGTGATTATTACTAAAGAATAGGAAACATATCCAAATGCCATAAAATGCCAGTAAATAATATTCTTAAGGTAGAATTATTTCATTAACTTCATAGGCCCTTTTCCTCCATTTTATAGTTGGCATTAAATCTTAGTTGTAGTTGATTATGTGTCTAAATGGGTTGAGACAATAGCTTCACCTACCAATGAAGCTAAGGTTGTAACCAGGTTTATAAAGAGATTCATTTTTTTAAGGTTTAGCATGCCTAGACCCATCATAAGCTATGGAACATTTTTGCAATAGGCAATTCAAAACTCTACTAAAGAATGGAGTTACTCATAAGGTTGCCACTCCATACCATCCATAAATAAGTAGGAAAGTGGAAATTTCCAATAGATAGTTAAAACACATTCTAAAGAAGACAGTTGCCAATTTGAGAAAGGGCTGGTCACTTAAACTCGATGATGCATTGTGGGCATACAAATAGCTTTGAAAATGTCCCTTGGAATGTCTCCTTGTTGATTGGTTTTTAGGAAAGATTGCATCTTTTTTTGGAGTTGGAACACAAGGCATATTAGGGCATTATGTTGTTAAATTTTGATCTCAAGAAAGCTAGAGAAAAACATCAACTTCAATTGAATGAGCTGGACAAAATTTGAATGAATGCCTATAAGAGTGTTAGAATTTACATGAAGAAAACTAAGCTTTGGCATGATAAGCATATTTATAAATGGTCTTTTGAAGTAGGATAGCAGGTGTTCTTATTCAATTTTGGACTTGGACTCTTTCTTGGGAAGTTGAAATCATGTTGGTCTGAGCCATTCAAAGTTGTGCAATTCTTCCTTTATGGAGCTATGGAGTTGCAATTAGCAAATGGAAACACATTTAAAGTTAATGGTTAGCAAGTAAAGCCTTATTTTTATGGAAAGACATTTCCAACAAGAGAAAATTTTCTCCTGAATGCTCCTATGAATTGAAAGTTTCGAAAAGTTGAGCTAATGACTATAAACAAATGATTGTTGGGAGGCAACCTAACTATTTTGATAGTTTTAGTTTATTTATTTTATTCATATATAAATGTTCATGTTAAGATTTTAATTAGATTAGAATATAAATTTTTAGAGTAATTAATTCTTGTGAAATTTAGTTTTCATTATAATGTTAGTTTCATATTGAATTTTTGTCAGTTAATATTAATTTTGTAGGTTAAAAAAATGAATTACATATAGAATTGCACAGACCATGCGATGGCCCATGCAAAAGTTTAGGGATAAGGGTTGCGTAGAGGAGATTAAAGCCCAATAGAGATGTATTATATCTTAAATTGATGAAATGGGTCTTAATTTGATGGAATGGCCCACCATTTATTTTAGGGAAGCTTCATTTTAATGGAGTTAGGCCATCAATTCTTTTTTTAATGGATGTTGGGTTTTGTTATTCTTATTCATGGGCCAGTAGTAAGACTATCTAATTTTTGAATACTCACCTTCTTTCTTAACCCTAAATGGTATGCCCTTCCTATTCCCATTATCCATTTGATTCCCTAAACTCAATTCCTATCCCCACGTCCCATGTCCTTCCCCATGACAAACCAACCATTTCCCCATCCTGTTATTAAACTACTTTGCTTCAAAACCTCACCTCCTCACCTTAATTCGACCATCACCCATTCCTTCCATCACTTCATTCGAAACATCCTCTCGTCCTATAGTAATTATTCTCAATAATTTCTCCATGCCCTAGCTATCCTTGCTCCTTATTTCTCTAAAAACACCATCGAAGAAAAAAAAAGTCATTCAAACAAGTTGCAAAAAAAGGGCATTTGTACTCGATTCTCCATCCTTAACCCAACACCCAAACCAATCATCTTTCTCATTAGATTTGAACATTTTTCCACCACCCCCATCATCCCCCAGTGCGATCACACCAAAATTGGAGTTTGGAGATGAACAACAAGCTATAAGGTACCAAATATAAGGCAAACAAATTGTATTATGAATTGCCTGTAATAGTTTTGAGAATTGAAGGTCATGTTAGGTGGCTACTTGAAGGAGTTGGGTTAGGAAAGTTTTTAAAAAATGACATCACAATGCCTATTTACATTTATTAAGTATGACATTCATGTCCAAAAATTATATGCATTAAAGTTTAACTCATCATTCATACACAACTAAACAGGTCTTTAATGTACACATATATTAACCCATTTAATATTAGAAACCATAAACTGATTCCTAACTAGTTTTATGTACATGACACAAGGAGAGAGAGAGAGAGAGTATGTGTGTGTGTGTGTGGGAATTCAGCCGAAGACCTGTGCTCTGTGTGTCTATATGCAAAACTTTATGCATAAAAGTATCCAAACTTTATGCTTCACTCTCTAAAGACAATTAATTGTGATTTGGTGAGTTATGACTCAATGAATAAAAACAATAATTAGATCTAATGACACAATCAATAATTAATTAATAAGACACATTATAAGTACAAGAATTAACTCATGCAAGTGCAAATGCAATAGATTATTTGATTTTGCCATGACTTTGCAAGGGAAGCACTACTCAAAGGAATTCATGTGAATCAAGTGACAACTAAATTTGCTAGCCAACATATAACATGTAATTCATTTTATCAATAACATGTGTCATAATAGAACATATTGGTCCCTTTTCCAAGTGATTTGTAAGTGTTTGATAAGCTAGTCACAACATCCTTTTAGTTTCATATGTGAGTATTCATTCATAATGGAATACCAAGTAATCATTAAGATCATATATCTCTTACTTAACTTGTTTTCATATGTAAAATGTTACAATTCAATTACATATACACATAATAGAACACAAATATATCATAAAAGCATCACATATACAAGTTAGAATCCAATTATGGCTTTTACTCATCTTTGATGCAACCAACATTTATGGTAGGTTTGAACCTCTCTCTTGAGCTTCCTCAATGTGTCGAGATCCCAAAATTTGATATAGATATGATTATAAATAAGTCAAAATGAGTTTTCATGCTTGGTATGCAACTATGGTTATGTTTCATGCAAGTGTACTTAGTACTTGTTATTCTTATATGGCAGTTTGACCTTGATGCATTATAACTATAATAACTCTTGTTATATTTATTCAAATGACTTGATCCTTTTACCACATAAAGTACACACATAATGATATAACATAATCAAAATTCAAGTTAATATAAGGCCCTTAAAAAATATGGTGAGTTTTTGAATTCTGCCTTATTTTAATGTGATTATAGTCTAAGTAGATATTACATTCGTAACCATATCACAAATTTTACAAATCTAATTACAAAAATTATTTACCAAAAGTTACAAAACACATAAAGGAATATTTTTCATAATTTATAGATCGTCTAATTCTATTTATAAAGTCATCAAAATAAATAATCAATCTCAAGGTGAGCAAGTTTCAACATATTGAGAATTAGTCATGATGAAGGAGCAATATCTCTTCACCCATAATATATTTGGAAAAACCATTTTACTGAAATCTATATTAGACATAAATCTACAACTTTCAAGTTTTGTACATCACCAAATTCCTATTCTATGGCCATTAAATTCTTGGAAACAAAATTAAAAGATTGAGCATGTTTCATTAGGTTTAAGGTCAATCGCAATCAAAGAGCAATATCTCTTTCCACATAAAAAAATTAAGCAAAAATGTTTTATAGGAATTTATAAAAGGTAAATACCTAAAAATTTCATGTTTTTTAATTTATCTAAATCAACACATAATGTCATCAAAACATGTAAAAATAGCTACACTAAAGAGGTTTCGATAGGTTATGAACTAGTCCCAATGAAGGAGCTATAACTCTTCACGCACTCCATATTAAGGAAAATAGTTTCACATGCATTTTTATGAGGCATAAAACTACAAATTTAATGTTTTGCACTTCCCTAATTCCTCTTTTATGGTTATGAAATCATAGGTGCAATAATATGCTCTTATAGCAAAATCGACACAATCAACTATTATTTCTCTTAAGCTCCAATTTCCATACGTAAGCTCTACCTATAATTACTCCATAATTCTTACTAATAAAGCATGTTTAACATGTTATGAGAGAGGAGTTTCATATGGGAATAAGATAAAATCACTTACCCCTTTTACCAAAACTAGAAAAGCTTAGGGTTTTTTTCTTGGTAGCTCACTTCTTCCACTTCAGTTTCTTCTTCTTCTTCTCCTTTCTTTCTTTCTTAACTCTCTTTCTTTTGTTGAACCCCTTTATATTTTTTGCTCTCTAATATTCTCCTAAAGGAAGAGAAATTCAATTTGTCTACCTACGCTAATACAATAAAATCATGGTGGTTTACTATCATTGGTTGGAAGTTTAATTTTCCTCTTTTAATCCCTATTATTCATTCGTTCATCACCTCTATCAATCTATTAATCCATATATTCTTCTTATACTTTTAAATAAACTCTAAAACACATAGCATATGATAATTTGCTATGCAACTATGCAAACATCACATCTATGTTTAAGTGCCCTAAATGCAATGGTGTAAGTGTAATTATCATGTTTATCAATTGCATATATTTAAATGATCACTTATGTAATGTGTATGTTCTTATAGGATTGCAATTCATTTATGCAATGCGTGTTTTCATGTGCGAATGTTAATGAATGAAGATAGAGATGTTACATACATTGCTTATTTTTGCTGGGATAACCTTGGAATTTCTCACCACCATAACTCTATTACGAATAGAAAAATCGAATAAACCACCTTACTTCGAGATTAGACTTTTCACACCAATTATAAGGTCTTTCTCAACATGTTCAACATGATATTCGATTTTCCTGAAGAGGGTCATACAACTCCACCATCATATAAAGAAAAAGAATTTTGGGAACAATTGACATATGGGAAAATGACATTCATAATGGGATGGTCAAAGTTTCACTCCACACACTAATTTCTAGATTACAAACTATTTGTAAGAGGTGGGAACACAAGTTTGGTCTCTAAAAATGGTGTTTTTTTTTTATATAATTATGATGCATGGAGAAGCACCAAAAGCTAAACTAGGGATTTTGGCAACAGCTTCAAGCAGTAGACAAAGCCAAAATGGAAAAAAATTATGTTTGGCTTTATGGCTACTGTCATTGTGATGTCTTTTATAGGTTTTCCATATCGTAATTATTCTCATAAGCCTGCAATCATAATCAAATATCTACATTGTCCTTACTTGGCATAAATAAAATTATGCCAAAATATTGGTGATGCATATATGATCATTGGAGTTGAACTAACACTATAAGAGAAAAAGCAAGATGAGTCTCAACCATCAAGAGTCACAAATGCATAAATCATGATAAGGCTAGATGTTATGGATAATAGAATGAAGATTATGCATGAGCAACTAAGCGAATTTTTCACTCATATAGGCTACAAGCTACTACCGCCATCACAATGAATGGAATTTTTTATTTTGTTGGCTTATGCTTGTTGCCCTTTAATTTTAGTGCCCTTTAATTTTAGAGCAATTTAATTTCTATTGCTTATGGATAATTTTGATACTATTGCAGGTTAGATTTGTGTTAAGATTGGTAATTGTTGCAAATAGGTTGTTTTTACAATTGTGCATGAATAAAAGTGAAATTTGCAACTAATGTTTTTAGTAAATGTTAAGATTGGTTCAAATTGTGGTTAGTCATGAAATGTTAATTAGAAGGATTTCAGGAAATTTAGAGTTAAATTGGATTTTTGGTGTTGATTATTATATGGAAGAGATGATGAGATGATTTATTTATGGAAATGCATGATAAATCAGAAATTATAACTGTTTGTGTAATTATGATGCCATAAATGTGAATTCTATTATATTTTTAAATGCATAACAGGTACATGTTTTGAGATCAATTTGTGCACATCAAATATGTTATTTAATTCTTTATAATTTGATTGCTAGATAATAGGAAAATTGAGTTATTCTTGGTACTGTGTGAATCAATCCTCATAGAAATGATCTTTACTCTCATTAAAGTACTTGAGGCTATTTATGTGCTTGCCAAGGTTTTACAGACAACAATGCAAATGGAAATAAAAAGGTAGAAATGTAGAATATATAGGTGGCTTCTAAGTTAGGTGTCATGTATGGGAATTCCAATGATAAATGTGTTGATTGTAATGAATAAGTAAGGTGAATGGAATTTGTAGCAGTAAATGAAAATGTGTTGATATGGCTATAGTTCTGTAATAGAAAAAGGTACTAAAATTATGAAATGAAATTGAAATTTTGATTATGTTGCTTCTGTTGATACATTTGTGATAATGATGCTTCTTTTATGATTCTGAAATTCTAGAATTGCCAATGTTGAATCATGAAACTTAAGCATTACAAAAAATAGAAATGACATTGTGATAATCTTACTTTTGTTGATATATTTGTGATAACGTTGCTTCTTTTGTGATAATGAAATTCTAGAATTGCTAATGTTGATTAAGGAAGCTCAAGCATTAAAACAAAAATCACATTGCTAAGATCCATACTTTATAAATTTAGAATTTTAATGTCTAATATGCTTGCTTACAAAAGGAATCTTATACTCAAACTATATTTGCACCCATGTACACATATTTATCTATACCAAGAAGTGCAACATGTTTATAACTTTTATTTCTATACCCAAAAACCAAACAGATCAATATATGTACCCAAACCAAAAAGAGCAACATATGTGTGGTTGACAAAAATCAAAAAGAGCAAAAAATAGTAATATGTACTTACCAAACATAACATAACAAAAAATACTAGTATGCAGACTAAGATCAGGGCTTTTAAACTAGCTTCTAAGGAGGCATGTGAGGTGCCTTATGAGCTAGCCTTTGTGATGGCTTATGAGGTGGCTTATTGGATGTCTTTTGAGCTGGATCTAAGATGGACCCTAAAATGGATTCTGAGCTGGCAGTTGCACTGGTATTAGAGAAGCACTTATAGGCCATGATGGAAGTTGAGTAGTATAAGTTGGACTAAAGTTGGATGCAAATCCATTGAAATGGAAAAATTGACTTGATGAGCTGTAAGAGTCAAAGTGTGCTTGATGATAAGGACTTGGTGTTCTAATACTAAAGGGAAAAAATTAACAGATAACTAAGATCTTATGGGATTATTGTCTTCCCTTGGCCTTCTCAAATCTTTCCCAATTTTCTTTTATCATTCTTCATATAATTGCCTTATAGTGACACATGATTGCCCTTCCCATTACAATCCTAAAGGTTGAAACCTTCTAAACTTTGGATTCTGCCCATAAATATTAAAGGGTGGTGAACTTGTGATAATTCTTTATTGCTCTCTTACGATTTGGGTTTTATGTAATAAAATCTTTTCTGTCCATTGTCCTGGCTACAAATAAATGCAAATATCTCATGCAACTAACAAACAAGAACATTTTAATAAATGAACCATAATAAACTTACATTCCATATGACATTTCCATTAACTTCATCATAAAAAATTCCTTCCCCAATTTTCTTTTTACTTGCTTTATGCTTTTTTGCTACATGTGTTACTTTTTCCTTTCCTTTACTTGGTTAAATGTGGATGTTGCTTTATCTTTTTCCTTGCTTTATGGATTGTGAAACTTTTGAGGCTTATTGTGTCTCTCAGGCAAAGGAGTCCCAATTCTAACTCTTAATATTGGAAACCTACTCCTTCATCCCTAAAATAAAATAATAATAATAATAATAATAATTACATTATAGATATTTCTTAATCGAACAAATATAGAAAATAAAATTAAAATAATAAAAAAATAATGATTATAAATGTTTCTTCATGAGATATGCCAATAGACCATATTGGACTTCTAATTTAATCAATATTCTACATATCAAAATATTAAATGGAAATTAACACAATTTTAAGTCATAATTAGTGTAAATATTGTAAATTTATGTCTTACATTATTTACAAGAATGCCCTGCATGTTACCTTATTATGGCCAACTCCCTTACATATTAAGTAGCTCATCTCCACCGCTCTTCTTTTCGGAAGCTTTTCTATATTTGTTTAACAATTGATCTATATCTCTTCTCCTTTTTTTCTTTGGCCTTCCAAGTGTCTTTTGATGATTTGGAGGAGAAATTGGAGGTTTACTAGTTCTTGTCCTTATGTTCATACCCTTCATAAGCTGTAAAGCAAGCTAGTAGCTCTTTAAATATCTATCCTTTATGTACCACTCAAATATATGCTCCATTAAGTTATTATGGTTGTGATATATGGCACATATCCCATGTGGACAAGGAATGCCACAATGATCCCATGATTCGCAAGTGCAAGTTCCTCCATTTATGTTAATATTGTGTCTATCCATCTCTTTTGATATCTCATAACCATCCTCTCCATTCCACTCAACAATACAATTGCATGCCCTCTTTATATTTGATTCAGGCTTCTTGATTACTACAGGACTGACATTTGAAACCCACTTTCTAGCTTCATCCCTTTTTTAAATATATCTTCTTCATAATATCTAACCTTATTTCCTCTAACATCTTGATAATATACTTTTCCCTTGCTTTCACATATATTGAAGGACTCAAATAAGTTATTATCAACCATATCACATTTGGTTGCACATGAAAAATAAGCCCTACAATAATTCATAAGTAGGCACTGGAGAACTGCATTAGTAGCACCTTATATAATTTCCTCCAATTTTTTAAGTTGGTCGTGAAAATCTTGCCAATAAATTGACTTAGCATATCTCCAAAACTATTTCTTAACTCTTTCCCTTTCTCCCCTTTTTTTGCCATCTATCATAAATATGCATAGCACACTACCTATGTTCTAACATTGGAAGTTCCTTTTTAACTACATTAATTAAGCCATGCAATTCCCATTACTCAATGAACATTGTTATACATTTAAAAGATTAACAAAATTATAAAAATTTTCTAAAATAAAGAAATAATTACCTTTTGCATACCTAAGATTATTACTAAATCTATGCCATCTACAATCTTTATATCCTTCTCTAGCATTACAATAAACTAGCTCCATGTTGCAGAATTTTTAGCATTCACAATTGCCCAAGCAATTGGGAATTGAGAGTTATTAGCATCCCTTACAATTGCAGTTAATAATTCACCATTACTCATTATTTTGATAAAACAAGATACGAGCAAAGGTGATTTATACCTTAGATTGTATGCTTAAAATAAGAATCATTTCAAGAATCAAGCATAAACTTTAAACCCCAATTAGACCTCTAGAAAACATGTTTCTAGCATGCTAAATTATAAACATTTAAAGGTTGAAATTCTAGACCTAGATTAGCTAAAGCCAAATTTAATCCTAGAATTACTAGTTTTGTAAAGTTATTAAGATTCAACCTAACAACCTCACCAAGTTCTTTCAAGAACTCAAAAAGATAATACTTTCACAAATTAATCAGCTAAACGAATAATTTTTCGTTAACTAATTAACCTTGGTAGAATATGAGGCATTAAATAACCTTTACAACTTAACCTAATGAAAGAAGAATAAAAGAAAATAATCTTAAGCAAACTTTAGCTGTATTCGGCCATGTAGTGCTTGGCCTCCTACAAAAACTTAATTCTAGCAGTTTTAATCAATCAGGAAACAAAAGCAGCCTTGTGATTGGCTAATGAAGGTATTTGACCAACACAAGGAGTATCTAAAGAAAATCTCCTAAAGTTTCATAAAATAATGAAAGACCAATAAAATATAATCCTAAGAAGATTACGACACCAAATTTAACCAATAGGAAGCTTTCTTGAAGAACCTTGCAAATCTTAAAGAATCTTGAAAAGATCTTGTAGAATCTTAAAAATCTTAGAAGATCTTGTAGAATCTTAAAAATCTTAGAAGATCTTAGAAGCATCTTGAAAATCTTAGATGCCAAATGTCAAATCTTGTTTGGTGCATAGTTTGGTCTTGATTTTTCTTAACACAAGCTTTGGAACATGTATTGGGACATGTTTGAAACATGTTTTAGAACATGTCTTGGATCTTTATCCATTTGTGTCTTGTTCACACTAGTTTTAGTGCACACTTGTCTTAACATGAAAATTTGAATTTTACACTAATTTGTTAGGATTGTTAGTAGAGGCCCATAGAAAGTATCTATAACTAAAATTAAGTTTAAATGGGCCTTATTTTGGGCTTGTCAAAGATCCATTAAATCCATCCAGTGAAAGTCCAATCTCCTTCTTTAGGCTTTGACTTTTTCATGCACCATCCATGAACCCATTGGGCCAATTAGGCTTGTTTGCATCATTGCCTCCTTTTTTGGAAAGATTTGTCCTTAAATCTTGGACTACAAGGAAGCAAAAATCCAAACATAAGTGTTACACTAACAAAGAATCCTAAGTAAATTTACTTTATAATGAATCAAGTCTTTGTACCCGAAATAAAGATTAATTGCATAAAACCTAAAACAAGGTTAATACAAACCAAAGAAAAAGGAACAGATTACAAAACACAATGTAATAGATAGAAAGAAACTCTAAAAGATATCCTCCATCTAATATGAAGAAGTATTAAATCATCAAATTTCTTTTTAACAAAAACACTAGATAGAGAAAATCTAGGTTTTAGAAAAAAACTACAACTCAAAAACCAGGAATAAAAATTTGGTAAGGAACTAGTAACACAAGAAACAAAAGAACCCTTAAAATCAAAATAAAATTTCTTCCTAATCAATGTCTAAAATAAAAAGAAGAATTATATAAAGGCTTAGAAACACTAAAATAAGAAAGAAGACATTTAGAAAGAGAGAAATTAGAAACACATAAACTAGAGTGTTTTATAAAGAACAAACTCCTAAAATGAAAAGAAGACTCATAAAGATGATATTTTAAATAATTCAAATGAAAGAAAACAAGCTAAAATAGAATTTGAAAGGAGACAATCATTTAAAACAAAAGTAGTTATTTGAGACATAAAAACATGAAGGAAAACTTTTAACATTAAAAGATAAAGGACTAGAAACACTAAAGCAATAATTAGAACCATCACTAATAAAATCATGTTTATCATTGAAAGGAAAACAATTAAGACATGAAAAACACTTTGAAAAATAAGAAACACACAAAGAAGAAGGAAAACATTTTAAGCATAAAGAATTATAAAAACATGAATTAAAATAAGAAAGCAAACTACAAACATAGAAATAATGATTTAAAGAAGAAAGTTCATGCTTAAAACAAATTAAACAAGAACAAATATCTAAACAAAGACTAACTCCTTTTTACATAAACTTTCAACCTCACTATTCAATTTAACATCATTATCAAAAGAATTAAGAGTTAGGTCATCTTGCTTGTTAGGCACCTCCATTGAAAACATTCTTTATAACCTTGCAAAAGAAACATAATAGTACTGTACAAAAGATTATAAATTTCATTAGGAGTGTAATACATCCTTTGAATATAAACATGGTTGTGGTCTTAAAAGAATTGTTTTCAATCTCACCACTCTCTTTTATTATAATGGCTTTATTTTTGCACACTCTCTCCTTTTTCATGCACTTATCTTTTTTTTATGTGCATCCACTCTATCCTCTCCTTTTACCACTCTTTGTTGGCACCTCTCATGGGTTTTCTCATAACTCTCCCTTTCTCACGTTAACTTTTTTTACTTATGCATGCTCTCTCTCTCTATCTCTAAAAACTTTTTGATTCTTATAAATTTATTGAGGAGATAAAGGATTGAGTATAATAGCTTACCATGAAAATCAAACTCATAAGTGTTTGTAACCATCATGCTTAGCTTTTTCATCATATTGTCATCGTCTCCCTAATAATAAATGACTAGCTTGCATTGGTACGATATCATAAAGAACATCATCATGATACTTGCCTATTGAAAAAGGAATTCTAACTTGCGTAGTAACCTTCACTTCACTATTATCATTGAAACATTGCAAGTTATAAGGCTTAAGATGTTTAAGAGTAGGTAAGTTTAATGTCTCCACCATATAAGTATTAGTAACATTAGTACACGAACCACCATCAATAATTAAAGAACATATCTTGCCTTGGACCTTACACCTTGTTTGGAAGATGTTTTCCCTTTGCTCATCATCTCTTCTTATTAAGGCACTTAAAGAATGTCATGCAAATGTTAGTTCTTTGTTATCCAAAACATTAAGCTTATCATCATCACTAGAATTAACAAGTTGAGGCATTTTGAGATCCATTTCTACCTCACTATCATTATCTTCACATTCAATATTCCCATTTACAATAACCATGGTCTTTTTATTTGGGCAATTCCTAGCGACATGTCCATATTCTCTATACTTAAAATGTAACATCCCTATCCCTATTCATTGGCATTATCACATGAATATATTCATTGCACAAATGATATGAAATCACATATGAGCATATGCACTGTATCAAATGATATGAAATTTCACATGAACATATGCACAGGATAAATAATCATTTTGACATGTGAATTGTAAAAACACGATAATGACAATAGCACCGTTGCATTTGGGATACTTGAACATACATGCAGTGTTTGCATAGTTATATGACAAATTATTTCATGTTGTGTGATTATTATAGCATCATAAATAATGGTGTTTGAGAGCTCATCTAAAAGTATAAAGAGCATATAGGACTTTGGAGATGGATGGAAGTGCTTAAGGAGTGAAGAAGAGGGACTATAAGCAAAACTTTTAACTTTCAACCAATAGGAAACCAGCCCCAATCTTTTGACTTATTTAAGATAAGAATACAGACCATTAGGGTCAGATTTTGAGGTAAAAATGTGGGTTATACTAAAAACAAAGAGAGAGCAAAGGAAGAAGAAAGAAAGGAAGAAGAAGAAGAAGAAGAAGAAGAAGAGAGGGAGAAGTGTAGGCTGCCTAAGGTTTTCCAATTCTGGGACAAGAGGTAAGTAAATTATCTTCTTCTCAACTGGAATTAACCTCTCATGACATATTAATCATGCATGGTTAGTGAGAACTATGGAGTAATTGTGGTAGAACTCTTGGATGGAAGTTGTAGTCCAAGAGAATAAGAGCTGATTCTGTTGATTTTGCTGTTAGAGCAGAATTTTGTACCCACGATTTCATAACCATAGAAGAGGAATTGGAGAAAGTGAAAAACGTGAAAGTTGTAGCCTTATGTCTTATATAATGTCATATGAAACGGTTTTACTTGATTCTATGTGTGTGAAGAGATATGACCCCTTCATCAGGACTAGGTCAAATCCTAACTGAGATGATCTCAGTCTTCTGTTTTCTTATATTTTGATGGCTTTATGTTCTGATTTTGACAGAGTGAAAAACATGAAACTTGTAGGGTTATATTCCCTATAAATAACTCTTAAGCAGTTTTGATTAATTTGCTGTGTGGAAAGAGATATGGCTCATTGATTGGGAATGACTCTGTACCCGGATGACACACCACCTTTCTTTTAATTCGGGTTTCCAAGAATTTGATGACCATAGACTCAGAATTTGATGATGGTCTAAACTTGAAAGTTGTATATTTATGTCCGATCTACAGACCTGTGAAATATTGTTGCCAAATCCAGCATGATTACTGAGATATTGTCCCTTCATCATGACTGGTTGTCAACATGTTACAAACCTGCTCATCCTGAGATTTGTCCTTTGTTTTGGTGACCTTATAGACTGAACTGGATAATGAGTAGAACATGAAAAATGTTCCTTTATGTTTTTTGTAACTGATGGTAGAATATTATTGCAATTGGACTGGTAAAATTTGAGATACACCCAAGAATGTAAGACCTACTTAGACTGAGATGACACTGCAACAGGGCAGAACTTAAAAATTCACCACATTTTATGTGTATCTGATATTAGCCTGAAATTTGAATATGTTGTCCCATTATATGTCTAGTTTGTTTAAAAAAAAGAATCAAGCCACTTGGATAAGTATATCAAGAGTTATTACTGTGACCGTGTAGCCAGCTCAGGCTGCCATATAAGGAAAATATGTACAAACACTAGGTACACTTGCATGAATCATGCCATAACTGCATAC